>QKQZ01002678.1:0-23938 GCA_003595255.1 Solenopsis fugax | reverse complement strand
TCTTCCTTTCACGCGCGCGACGCGTTTATCTTCACGCGACGTCGCTCGTGAGATCTGTCGGCATTATATTCTTTCGTTAGGCTAATTGGTGCTCTAGGGTGTGTTCCAGAGGTCGTCGAGAAGCGTGAAGTGCCTCGAGAAATATGAGCGTTGCTCGAAGGAGCCCGCTGTCTCTTGCATTGTTGAACGTTTTTAATCAGAATGTTGAAACCGCACGTATACGAGTATATAATCTCTTTGAGAAATTATACTTTTTCGAACGGAGAGAAGGAGAGAGAAAATCTTGACACTTCTCTCATTCTTCGATAACATTTTTCAACATCATGTAACTAACTCTCTCTTTCCTCCTCATTTATTATGACCGTAAAATGTTTAAAAAAAAAAATTATATATCATATATATTAGAAAAATATTTCATGTATTTAGCATACGTGCAATAGCATTAACAGGACATTCTTTCTCGTTTGTTCACGAACTGCAATATATTTCAATATGAAATTTACGCCGAGCTTATTGCAACGCCATATCGCCGATTACCTAACATGAATCGTTAACTGAAATTCGCCGCTGATAATTTATTGCGACTCGCAACTGGGGAGCGCAAAAATGTCGTTCGACGCGCTTCTCGGTCGAATAACTCAATACGCGCCTTCGGCAATGACCGACGGTGCATACTTTCTGCGGTATTTTTTAATTTAGCCGCGACACGTTGAAAACAACCACGGGGACGAGCTGGTCTCTCCACTTCCGAAAAGGAAAAGAGAACAGTGTAATGCATGCTTGAGAGAAGGCACTCTAATTAGAATCGGCGCACTGACAAATCGAGGCGATTATTAAGAGTCGCACGGACACGACGGCGCGGACCGCCCACATAACTGTTTTCTTTCCCATTCGCAATCACCTTTCGAATTCTTTTTCCCTTTTTTTTTTTTTTCCTACACGGTTACTACGGTTGTGCAATTTCGCAGTAGGGACATTTAAGCCGGTGTTGTACTCCGATTTGCTTTAGTGGACGACAGATTATCGTGGAACGAGCGTGGGTTGTTACTTCAGTGACGTTATTGCCATCATTAGTTGACAATCATTAATATCTCTGAGTCATAATAGAAAGAATAATATATTGAAAAATAAAACGATGCATTTTGTTGTAAACGATAATAGCTAATGACGTAACTAGTATTACGAATGATATTTTTGTGCGCACGCCGCGGCATCGATTTCATCATAAATGTACCATATCGGTCGGCCGACGACCGTGACGATAGTGATATGCGTATATTTCGAAAACGTACAGAATTTACGAGATAAGTGAAATCCACTACTTGTCCCTGACCGCGCGATGGGCCCTCAACGAACTGTCAATGCCGACCGTGACGTCGTCGAACGAAAATGGTCTCGGTCGCAGTCGAACGTTGCCCATTCTTATCTAAAAACCGACGACGGGCGTGGGAGTACAAAAAGACACGTGTAAGAGACCAGCTCGGACAGCGATCTTTTTACAGCTTAGTACGACGGCTTTTGCGTCGGTATTTCGGGTACATAAATTGATATCGATGTAAGACGGTCACACCTTTCACTTATCATAAACTATTGCTGTAGAGATGTACTTTAGGACATCGTGTAATTTCTCAATGAAACTTTTTATCTTAACGTTTATCTTTTATTTTTTCGTGAAATAATCTATAAAAATGCTGATGTATTGCTTTTTCACGTCTGATGTCCTATAAAAGAGAATTTTCGTTATTCGTACAATAACGTGTGCACGTAGAGAACTTTAATAGATATCGAACAATACGTATGTGACTGTTTTCAATTTGAAACGTCACATTCTTGTTAGTAAACTGTCAATACACTTATCAATGTAATAGACATTTGCATTGCACAGTGTGTATATTCATATCGCATGGCGCGCAAATCGCGAGCGTTTGCCTAAGGCAGAACAAAATTGTGGGAGAACTAATTGACCCCATAATTAACCTTTCCTGCAGCCAGTGTCCTCAATCATGGACATACTTTTTCTTTATTTGTGATGCGTAAATATGCAGTTTTAACATCGCTGCTGTCCCAGTTCACGGATGTAGTCTGTTAGTTAATCGAGGTCATTTAGCACCGTCCGCAATTTTCGAACAAAATAATTAATAGTGAGAGAGCAAATCTTGACCTCCTACAAGATTATTGCTCAAGGTCTCACCTTTTATTTTATAATTGGAAACTTTTTATATAAAAATTATTTTGTTAAAGGGAAAAATCAATTAACTTAAGATATGGGACTACGATAAAAATTATTTGAATTAGTTCGTTTATGATCAATGACGGACCAGTTTTCAAAATTAGTTGCACTGAGAGAAATCGTTTGGTAGAATAGTGATCAAATGAATTTTATAGTTACTGATACCAAAAACTTAGTTACATTTAACAAAGTTTTTTGTAATTTGTTGTATGAAAATAATTATTTGGTTAAGGCCACAAATTGTTTGGTCAAAACAACTATATATTTAGTAACTATCACTATAAAATTCATTTGATCACTATTCAACCAAACTTTGGTTGATTTTACCAAACATTTCTCTCAGTGTGGTTTATTAAAAATTTTTCAAAAGTGCTTTTGTATGTAGAAATAATCTGTAAAAAGTTTACGAGACTTTTCTCTCGACGGATAAAGACTTGGTGGGAGATTAATTTCATTATTACCATCGGGGCGTTACGAATGTTGCGCGAGTCTTACATTATCCGCGGTAAGTGCGTCCATCAATTACGTAGTGAGCGTGGCGATAGGTTGAAATATTCCGCGGCATTTCATTAGATGATTTCCTTGATCGTGTAACCACCTCTAATCGACCCTCGGCAAATACAGCGCTGCGCCCGCTTTATAGAGCGAGTTTTCCAGATATAAATTTCACCCATACGCGCAGTTTCACATTCTGGATTACGTATGGAGCAAAAGTCGGAAACGAGACAATGTATTGTGAGCGTAATGGGCGATCGATACTACCATAAATCTTGATGGATTACAATGTGCGTGGTCATAACGTGTTGTTCGCCCGGGGGAAATTTATTCGTAGGATTATTTAAGACCTTATTTGCGTCGGAACATTTTCGCGAACACACAAAGGATGCGATTATCTTTGTTCGTACGAGACACCTTGATGAATTTGCCAGGATATGAAACTTACTTTAAGTGTCTTTGTAAATATTACAGGTTTTATCTTATGGGTAGATATAGATAGACAGTTACAATAATCTCTTCAATGAGCTTACGAGTCGGATTTGTAATACGTAATAGTACATATATTCTCTATTTACATAAGAGGTCAATTAGATTAAATAAATCCGTATTAGTAGTTAGAGTTATTTATAATTTTACTCTATATATCAACTATTAAATTCTTCTATTTATCTCTTCGATTTATTTAATGCAAGTATATAATGTATTTAAGAGTTAAATAAGTAGTATCGCTGCTGTTAGCTGATTATTATCAAAGAACATAAGATGTTAGCAAGTAAAGCCATAATTGATCGTTAATAAATAATGTGGAAAGTGAAAAGGAGTGGGAGAGACAAACTAGAAGAGAATAAAACAACAATTCTTACTTTCGCCCGATATCCTTCAACGTCGAACAAAAAGCACGAAATATCTTCGCGACTCGATTGGACTCTATTCTCGCGATCAAGATCCAGTATCACTGAAACGAATCGCGATCTCGTCTCGTAGATCACACTCCTCTCTTCCCACGAGAGCCTCCCCCGCGCGCGCACGATCCTGGGAAGATCGGTCGACGATGATAATGCCAAGTTAGCGATCAGTATCTCGTCCGGAGGTTCCATCACTTTCTCCGCCGTGTATACATCTATCTATACACAGTGTTTCAGGAAGAAGTGTCATATATGCGGAAGCTGCAGGATATCATTCCGGGGAAAAAGTTCATATAAATGGAGGTGCAGTTCTGCAGTTATGGAGCCGCGCACAAGGAGATATATTAAATAATGTCAAGACTACTTTGAAGAACAAACTATAGCTTTGAGAGGAAACTCATAGATAAATCACATATCTTCCTCGATAAATAATTTATCGACTGTAATTTCAATTATAAATTGTTGGAAAAACTCCAGATCGATGTGGGTGTGCGTGTGTGACAGATTGTGTTCAATTATTTTGCGGTTATTTAACTCTCTAATCTGTACACTGAGAGAAATGTTTGGTAAAATCAACCAAAGTTTGGTTGATTAGTGATCAAATGAATTTTATAGTGATAGTTACTAAATATATAGTTGTTTTGACCAAACAATTTGTACTCTTAACCAAATAATTATTTTCATACAACAAATTACAAAAAGTTTTTGGTTTTTTTATTAACAAAGTTTTTGGTACCAGTAACTATAAAATTTATTTGATCACTATACCACCAAACGATTTCTCTCAGTGTATCTAATTCCATATCTAAGCAGCTACGTTATTTTGATTTTTCATCGTCAATATCATCAATATCATGAATCTTTCTATTCGAATTCTCGCCGATCATCTACTCCCTTAACTCATAACGTCTTCGCCTGTGGAACGACCTATATATCATATCGAGGGCAGATACCGTGATTAGGAAGTGACCCGACAATCGACTTTTGAGTTCCTTCCTAGCCGCTTTTAACTAGTCACGGAGTCAATATTTGTGACGTAATCTTGTTTGAGTTACCCGTCCAATATTCTTGGTCATTGCATCTCAGTGTGTTGATTAATGTCTATCGAGATCAATACTCTTCAAAGCGCCCGCGGGCCATAGATGATTTTTCCGTAGTCATTGTAGATAGGAAGACCGGCTGGATAGTGAATGTTAAGCAGCCGCCTCCTTCACTTTGAGAATCGATTTTAACGAGCTATCGCATATTATTGAAGAAAATGAATTGATATTTATTAGTAAAATTAATTAATAAAAGAGATATGCGAATATATATTCTATTTGACTTATTTGTAACGTACATTAAGAATGAGAAACAAGATTTTATTACACGTATTTAACTTTGTTTCTTATAAAATAATAAAATTATATAAGAAACGTAATACTATTAATTACGTGAAATTTTCTGTAATGTGAATTTTTATTTATTTATTGAAGAAAATTTTACTTAAAACACTCTTTATCCTCTGATAAAATTAAATCTTTTAAAATTGACTCTACTCTATAGGTTTATTTGAAAAGTGCAGGTTTTACCTGCAGGTATGTATTAATAGCAACAGCTGGGGTGATTTTTAAACGACCCGCGGGGACATTCGAGTTTCCGCGAGTTGTAGGTCAGCTTGCAGGAGAGATAAATGAAATTTCCGCCACTTTCGCTTGCACGCGTACTTCTATATATACGTATGACACGGCAAAACGCCGCCGTGATTATAAAAGTTAACTCAGCTTGATCGAGTTTCGAGTCTTTCGATTGCAAATAAGACGCGAAGGCGATAACCAGTGATGCAACTTCGATCATTCTCGACACCCCACTGATCCTATCATTAAGATCTTTCGTTGATGTGTATGAATTTCTAAAACGATTTCTCGAATGCGTCGTCGTTCAAACTATACTATTAATTTAAATTGACTCACAAAGTATTTATTTAATTAGTAATTAGTGTACTCTTAGAAGAAAGAATTGGATTTTTTGATCTTATTCTCCTAGAAGTAGCAAAAGTCGGAAAGTTCTAAATGATGTTAATAAATTAGAGAGTTTTATACACACGCACCAGTTTTTCAAAGATAATGATAGATCTAACATTGTTATACCACGTCATTAGAAATAAGCCCGTCAGCTTTCACGTTTTATTCATGTATTCGCATACCACTGTATTTCTCTCAATCGCCGAACTTCAATTCCGCGTATTCCAACTGTCTATTGCTCTAAGTCCACGCAATTAAGTCTTTTGCATTACGCTCCAGTGATCGCATTCACGAAGAGTTCCGGCATATCTCGCGGAACTATATCCTACGTCTATATCATTCCAATGTCTGTATATAGCATGTACCTATACATATCTATTAAATCCGGTCTGAACTAAGAGCTCTTTTACTTGAGATGAATCCTCAATGAATCTTCTTCATTATTCATTAAAACTTTATAACAGATGAAATTCATTAGTTCGTGTATCAAATATAACTTAGGTTAAATTTCTATGGAAATTTATCTTCAGTTAATTAGAAAAGCTATATGTATCAGTTCGATAGAGAAAAAATTCATACACTCATAGGAGAAATAATTATAATAAACAAGTTTGATAGTCTCTCATAGGAATCGAATTTCTCGTCACTCGAAGGATCACTCGGTAGGTTCAGGACACCCTATACATTCGATCCGTGGCAACTTTCTTCGCGAGCGCGTAACATTGTAAAATCGATGGCAGTTCGAGCGCAGTAACGTCGCTGACAAGCGCATTAAAAGGCCGCGGGACACTTCTCGTTTGTTCAGCGCAACCTTTCGTATATCTCAGCAATACTTCCGCGTGTCGACGTATCTATTAACATAACAACGCGAGGAAAATTAATCCTGCCGCCGCCGCCGGGGCACCGTGAGGAACTTTCCTCCACCATCCACTTCTTCTCCTCCATCATCGTCTTCGAGGTCTACATTCGCGTGACCCCAGCGCGCGTGCCTCCTCCTCCGCGTGCAACGTTGTCCTCTTAAATGCGGCTGCATACTGACGGCGCATGCCGCGCAATCCACGGCGCAATCTACGCAGGCCGAGCCGGCGATCTCTTGATCTTGCGGGTGAATTACTCTCTTCCCGCGCAGGAGCAACTCCCGAAGGAGAGAGCACGCGCGTTTGTGGGATGCAGATACGGATAATCCAGGGGGGAATCTTTCTCATCCGCGAGATATTTGAATCGATCAGCGAAAATTGCACATATCTTTTTTTTTTTTTTAATATTGTATACACGTATTATGTATACAAATAATCTTCCATATATTACTTGTGGATTATTTGTTATTAATTTTTTTGCAAACTTTCAATTATTATTCGTAAAGTTTTTTTTAGTAAATCTTGATGTTTTAATATTCAGAGATAAAAATAATCGAAGATAAAATGGATTTCAGGGGAGAAAAGGGATCTAATATCAAAATGCAAGTTAGCATCGTCAATTATTAAATTGTTCCTAATTTAATAAATGTGATATTACCTGTTCATGTTCAACTTATAGCTGTGTTATGACTGAAAAAGTAATTTGGCGCGCAGTCGGCTGAATTGAAAAAAATATATAAAAATCACACAAGTAAAATATATAAAAGCACTAAGATCTAGCTTGATCGTAGAAGGCGTTCTTGTTTTAATTTGTATGTTATACATTATCGATCGAATATCTCTCTAAAATGAATTTATTTTACAATTAGATTTATGTGGAATTTTTAAATTAATTCTTGCTGCATTGTTTAAATATTTTTTCTCCATTTATAATAAAATAGCTCTTTAATTTATGAAAAGACATAGCAGTATTGCGGATCAAAGCTATTTAATCAAAACCAGCTGTAAGTCATTCTAAGACGATTAATCTAAAACGATCAAGACAGATTAATCTTTGTATTTAACATTTAGTTAACATTAATACGGGGTAATAAACAAGGATTATTAATATCGCGTGCCAATAAAGTATGCCTGATGTAAAATCGGGGATCATTCTGCTTGTCTTGAGAAATATACGATCCTACCTCGGCAGCCGGCAATTATGCAAGTCTATAAATTAATTGCACTAAAAGAAGACACCCTCCGGTAATTAGCGATTTATTTTCCGCATCGAGGAAACGTGTTCGTCGTATTAACCTTTTCCGAGTCAAACCCGTTCTTCTGGCTTTCCGCTTGGCGATCTATCCATGCTGCGGATTCCGTTTTACCGTGTATCCGTCGCAGTATCACCTTGGAAAACCACAATTACTTGTTGAAAGAAATATCCTTTCTTCGCGCTCGACGCGAAGAAAGGACACTTCTTTCGATAAAGTAACGTTTTTTAAAAAAAAAGCGTTATACGTAATCGATTGAAAGATCTCTATTGTCAATTTTGTCTCACGGACTCTCGATCTTTTTGCTTCCTCTTCATCGAGTAACATCGAGATGGATGACACAAGAATCCTCGATGACATAAGAAATAATATGTGTCAATGGGGCTGCGCGTCTCTGACAACGTAATAAAATCGGCATAAACTTCTTGTACGCTACGATGCAATTTGCGTTTGTCAAGCGTATGCATTGATATACCGCGAATGCATTGATTGAAATCGGCTGTGCGTTTTGTTCGGTCACAGGCGTTACACGCGAAGCGTATCAGTGTCACAAGAAAACGGCCGCGCAAGTATGTAGGACGGTTGATCGATCGCCGTGAAAAGATTTAATGGGCGTCAATTAAGGAAAGGATTTACCTCGGTCGGCTCTTTCGTTGGCGCGTTTCATCACAGGAAGTGCACCTGCCGCGCGACTTTTTAATTCGTCGTCCCACCATAAGCTCTTGGATGCGTCACGCGGATTCACCGTCGGAATTAGAAAGTCATCGATGTGCTGCAGGCAAAAAGGAAGAGAGGAAGAGAGACGCTCTTTCAGATTCGTCACTCTTTTTCTCTCATCAGATTCCCTGAGATTTCTTATAGCGTGTGTAATTAATAACGACTCAAACTTAAACACCTCTTCTTAAGAATTTTATAAAAAAAAAAGAAAGTAAAGAAAAGGAAAGACAAAGAAAGACGAATATTGAATCGTAATTGCATGATGTGTTACCGTTCATGATTTTTAATGCGTACGACGGCGCTTACAAGATACGACATGTAATGGTACACTGGAGTAATTAAACGGCGTACCCGCCGCTATTCATTAAACCGCGATAACATAAGTTACGATACTATAAATTAACGAACATAAGTAAACGCGCGCGATCGCTTATGTCGTAGACACGCGAGAACCATTCGAATTAACTCGTTAGATATGCGCCATAGGAATAATCCGCCCGCGAGATTCCTTAGATTATTTATGAATCGGTAACAAAAATCTTACATAATAGAATTCGAATTTACAATAGTAATTGAATAGATGAGGGAGCTCGTTGCCCTGTGGGCATATGAATAAATATGCACGGGCACTGTGAATTATTATAATTGATCAATTGTGTTGCATGACGTAGGACGATTAGGCTTACAGGATTTGTATTAAAGTACATCTTATTATCTATATTATCTATATAATCTGTCTATAAAATGTCAAAGAGAGACAGTCAATTTAATAAACATTTTGTTCGCACTGGTTCAAATATTTAGTAGCAATTTATTTGTTTCACGACGTCTCAATTTTAATAATGCAAGCTCGATACTTCGGTGTCGATTGTTTAATACTAATTGACACTAATTCTGACGGCGAATTCGCGTAACTTATTGAAGAAACTTATGGCAGGAAGGGACGAATTAAGAAGTTGCACGGCAGTGATATTTTAGTAGAGGAGAAGAGGGTATTATGGCTACTATCGAANGTATTATGGCTACTGTCGACAATATGATTACCCCTATTATTTCCGTTATTAGGTGACGTATTCTAACAATTGCTTATGGAGTTATTCGTTTAGTAGTCCGACGTTTTTTAGTGATGCTAATATGCCAATACATTATAATTGACAATTGTTATAAGGTATTTTTGCTTTTGAGCACTTCTAAACTTTTTCAAGGTACACTTTTAACCTTTAATTACACATACTTCCTCATTATTCTTAAACTTGAGTGTATTATCACGCGAATGAACATACACTCGAGTGTT
Organism: Solenopsis fugax; assembly: GCA_003595255.1. Taxonomy (NCBI): domain Eukaryota; kingdom Metazoa; phylum Arthropoda; class Insecta; order Hymenoptera; family Formicidae; genus Solenopsis; species Solenopsis fugax. Next base: position 14,181 of record QKQZ01002678.1, on the reverse strand, counting down.
TTTTTGTTATTTAACTTTTTATTCGGCTGTACACATTTCGAGTTATACAAAGTTAAAACAATAATATGAAATTTTGTTAATATGGTTTTTTAAGAGAAATTTTTATATCGAAATATTTCCTCGANATCGAAATATTTCTTCGATAAATCGATTGTCATTCTAGAGGGCGGTGTTTAGAAATATTAGAGACATCATTTTATGCTCGTTGTTTAAAGTTAAACAGGGTTAAAATGATATTTCTAATGAAATTTCTAATGGTATTTCTAAAGTTTCTGAACGCAGGGAAATTCTAAATCAGGAAAATTCTAAACAATGGAAAATTAAAAATATATAATTGTGTAACAAGATACTGTGTTTCTTTTAAACTAAACTAATTTTTTACAATTATTTTTATGGATAGCCATATTACAATCACTTTTTTTCTTCCACCGATTATGCAGTGCATTAGATTTTTATAAATCACGTCCTAAATAATAAATATTTCATTACTTTGAGTCTAGAATCTGTTAAACAACACTTTGACGAATGTAATCGTTCAAGTGTCAATAGAAAATATTAATTATAAACAAAGTTATTCAATAAAATGAAAATGGGTGCCGTATTACCCTCTTCTCCTCTAATAACGCGATACTTAATGCGAAATGTAATTTTGTGTACCACGTAAGTTGAATTAAACGGTATACAAAATCTGTTAACGTAGTCATAATTATTGCTACGATTCTTGCATAAAGATCAGATTAACAAAATCCCAAATCGTTATCGCAGGCGATTTAACTCCGAACGCACTACGTGCAATTCATTAGTGCGCGCACTACACGCGCAAGATCTCTATCTGCGTCCGATTTGCGCGCGCGAGAAAGTTGCTTTACAAGAATCGCGCGTTTTTCATCGCTCGGAGCGTGCATCGCGAAGTCATTTCGCGCGTGAAGCGATATGGATATCCGCAAAAATTCTTGCAACCGACCAACGATACGCGTGGGTGACGATACAATTCATGCCTGATCTCTTTTTTCTCTCTCCCTCTCTCCGTCTTTATCCTCTCCTTTCCTTCTCGTTTATCGTTCTCTCTAAACGAATACACCGATAATAATCCGTATCGCTAGGTTGGGTCGTGTTACGTAAGCCGTGACGGCCTTGCATTATAGCATCATAACCATTCATCCTGTCCGTTCACCTGCAATGCGCCACACAATTTGTCCCGAGCGATATGTATGTATAGATATACGCAAAGATATGTATTATCCCGATCATTGTGTTTTTTTCTCAACGTCAGCATTAGTGAACCAGAAAACTGTCTGAGAAAACTGTCACTTCTTCCGATATCTTTACATCGATATTGCTTTGTAATCGTAAGCGATTGAAGGGCTATGTGAGCCGATTGTAAATGAAAAATACGAAAATAGGCGCTATCCATCATCTAGTAATATTTATATTTTAATATTAATTTTGTCTTTCTAAATTAGTTTTCAAGGTGTTTTGAATTTTGTGCGTTAATTATTAAGATAATAGCTTTGAGGATTAACGGTGTGAAAAATATTTCGGAAAAATTGATTCTGAAATCAATAAATAATTAACTGTAGATTTTTTTAAGATACCTTATATATTTGAATGCGTATACAATTTGGCAATAGCGAAGCATTGCTCTAAGGTGACTGACAAAAAGATTGCAGTTATTCGGGACTATTCGGGTAAAGGAAATTCTACGAACTGTAAAATCAATCTATTGGTTTTCTATCACCACCAGATATCCATTGTTCAACGTTGCTCCGTATTTCTGGGAATATTTCTACTTGAATAAGGATTCAATGAACGGGAAATATGATTTATGTTTTATTTACAAATCTTGATTTTATATAAATAATTTCCAGATTTTAATCAAATAGAATTATCAAACATTGAGTTGTGGATATTTTCATTGAAATTTTGTATATAAATAATCGTAAATGACACTTGAAAAATTTAAGGCTATCTTAATTTGTGAAATCAGTAAGAGGAGAACGCAGTCAACAAAGGAAATGGAAAGCTGCATATTAAAGAATCGATGCGTCACTTTTGCAAAACGGGAACGAAATCGCGTGGTTTAATTCGAGCTATAGCGTATTCGCAAACCGGAAACGCGTAGCCTACAAACTCAGTAGCTCGTAGACAATTGGTCTGTCGCAAAACGGTCGAGGACGGCGAAAGAGGTCGGCCGAAGATGGCGATTGTGTCCTAGATCCTATCCCGACTTACGATTATCAACGCTCAAACGGAAAATTGGCGTCTAATAATTCGAGATCGCGATGCAATTATATAATCAATCGATATTTCTTCGCGATCGATTTTTGGTGTTTGTTACGAGTCGCTAATGTCGCCATTAGTCTCGCTGCCATAACATATTTACCGGCTAAAAGGACAACAAGCCGGATCCGCTTAATAAACGCCATAAATTTCGCCTGTCGCCGCGCTAACGTGCATTAATGGCCATTAGAAAATCGTCGTCGAACCGGTTGCATTATCGTCATTGATACTTTCGGATTATTCCGTAATAAACGAAGGATCGCATGTTACGCAAACATAGTCGCGCGTCGCGATACGCCCGTTTCAATAACTTCTAATGATAATTTACCCATTTGTTAAGACGGATGAATCTCGTGAGACTCGTCGAGTCGTCACTCGAAGTAAATCCTTTGTCATAAAGTTTCTTTCTACATGTATATCTCACGTGAGAAACACGCGATTATGTTAACACATGTGTGCTACGCGTTTTCTTTTCGAAGTAATACATCACATGCTTTTCTCTTTTTCCGTTGGTTTTACGGATTATAATTGTACGGGTTATTAACCATTGCAATTTCTGAAAGTATAAAATTTAGAATGCTTGAGAATTGTCCGATTATAACTTAAAGAAATTTCTTGAATCTATTTCTCTATCTTAGCGCAAAAAATTGTATATACCATTCGAACTTTGAAACAATTTCACTTATCATATGCTAGACGAAGTTTATAGGCTATTTCTTGGTTCTGATATATCGGCGATTCGTTTCTCCATATAAAAGGCGACTGTTTCTGCCTGCGTTTCGATCCACCGCGCAATTAATGCGACGCGTTAATGATACGCGAATGACGTCGAGTTAATACCTCGTATAATTGATTCTTAAAATAGCGTTCGGAACGGGTTCTCCTCGACGACCGGTGCAGAGCGATAACGCAATCGGCGGAGTAAATAAATCTGCGTGCCGAGCCCTGCAGTGTGCCATTAGGGTCGAGTCACCGATTGGTTGCGTCAAGGCGTTCGTCGTAAAGCCGACGAAATCCTGCGCCCGTTAACGTGCCTCTTAATTGCAAATCGTTCCGTATGTTTGCTGCTTATATGTATACCGGCCGGTGGTCGTCGCGAATTGTCCAACCACTCTGCGCACGAGTAGCTCACAGCGGCGTATAGTTCGAGCCGACTTTTATCCTTTCGTGTTTCTCGGCCGCTTTGAGCTATTGCGTGTTACATTGCGCTAAAGGCGCCAGACAGATCCATGTTTGGCTGTCTTATTATCTAATTATCCCAAGTTTACGCCACGAGCGTCGTAAGTGGAAAATGTTTGTAATTCTTCTGCGAGTTTTCACAAAAGAGGAAAAATTTCATTTTACACTGATTGTGAGAGAAAAAATTGTAGTAGTGGAAACTATAAGGGGACAACCATACAAATTTTGTTAGTATAATTATAATATATAGTTAAGTGAACTATATTGTAGTTATTGCAACCAAGTTAATGATTAAGAGAACTAATAAAAAATAAAAATTATACATAAAATAGGCTCCAAGGAAATAAATTGAGAGTATACTGTTTAGTGCCAATTAAGAGCCAAACACCAGATCTTTGCGTATAAATCAATGTATTGTTCTTCATAATTTTACAGACGTTTCGGTCCCTATGATTTGGACCATCCTTAGTGTAATAGCAAAAATTTCAACTAATATATTCAACTAATTATTTTGCTGAAATTTTAGGGACCGAAACGTCTGTAAAATTTTGAAGAACAATACATTGATTTACACTCGAAGACTTGGTGTTTGGCTCTTAATTGGCACTAAATAGTGTACTCTTAATAAAAAATAGTTGTAGTATACTATAATATATAATATAGTAATTACAACTATTTTTTATTAGTTTTCTTAACCATAAACTTAGTTGCAATAACTACAATATAGTTCACTTAACTATATATTATAATTATATTAACAAAATTTGTATGGTTGTCCCCTTATAGTTGCCACCACTGCAATGTTTTCTCTCAGTGTACGTATCCAGTGTCGAATGCAATTTTTAGAAAGCTCTTTTTTGCATAAGTTAGAACAATCGTAATTTCAGATTTTTAAAGATCTTTAAAAAATTGTCTAACGTTTTCTTCGATGTTTTCGATGTGAAAAAAATCTGACGTCCAGGACTCATGGCACAAAAGTAGCTTGTTAATTATCGAACGGTTCCTACGCGATGCGACTGGATTCGTTAACTGACTCCGCGACCTGATTAAATATTTGGAAGGAGAGACAACGTGACGTAAGTGGAAGCTCACAATCGACGTCAGCCGGAACGCCCTCGGAATTCGCAATGGGACGCTCGTTCGCGATGATTTACCGAGCCATCGTTGTTTCCTTCCACGAAGACCTCGTCCAAACATCGAGTTTTTCAATTCCGTCTTATGTAACGCGTCAATTTGTCAATCGTCGATTGGAATCGGACTTGCGAGATAGGACGCTTGGCGTCGGAGACACACGGGCCGGGATTTTTAATGCATAATAATTCGAGGCCACGAAATTCGAGGGACGAAATCGATCGACTTTTTATGATAATTATTAAGAGGTAGATGAGGTAATAAACTTGTTATGATATGACAACTTAATGTAGTTTCATATTGGAATTTCTGAGAATATTCATCTCAAAAATGATAATTTAAATTGGGAATATTTTTTGTTTGACACGTTTCTTTTTACATAATATGCGACAAAATTATTAAGGTGTATTATCAATGTATCTTCATGCTAAATATATACCCGTCCGGTTCTATCATATAGAACGTAAATATCTTTATTTACGTTTTACAAGATACGACAGTTTCTCCGTAAAATTTGCAGCTATGCGGCCACGTGCAGCGTATGTCACAACTACTGTACGGATATTATGTCTTCTCGCCGCGAACATATTTGCGTTTGGCGCGCGACGTAACGTTCTGCGCAATGGATTATTTAACACCTCGAAATACGACGAGTAAAAAGAAAAAAAGGTTCGCGCCGCCTTACATCATCGAGAAAATTCCGCCCGCGACAGTCGCGAGCGGCCGCGCCGAGGTATGCCTGTTAATTTATCGTGCGGTCCGTATAAATCGTCCCGCTGGAAAAGTGTCACTGGCACTCGCGGTAAGAAAACGCAGCGTGTCGACTCCCCAGTGGTCCGTGACCAAGAATTTTGCACGACGTAGCCGTGTTGTATTACAACGGCTACAAACGCGAGCGGAACGACGTGATATCGATAAATAATTTTTTTATCGCCACGAGTGTCAAAAGCATGCCGTTGAATATAGGCAATCGGCTGACATACGAGATGTGTCTAAGCTCTTATCAAGAAATCTTCAAGAGTGTTAGCTGGAAGTACGAGATAACTTGACGCAGATTTGGCACATAATGCTGTCTTTGGCCAGTCAAAATTTTATATGATATGAAGTAATATTCTACGCAATACGCCGACATCCTCGATAATGTTTTTCTCTTTGAATATAAACGATCTTGCTCATCAGAATTCCTGGAAGGATTAAAGCGCGTATAAACTAGACGCGGACATGGTTTCCCAACTGTCCGAACAATTTGTCTGACATGTATATGTTGAATTTCAAACAGTCGTAACTGATTGTAAATACGAACATGTACATGATGCTTGGATCTGGGTCGATCTTGGGAACCAGTAAAACACGTTCTTGAAGTTAGATTGGATCTCCCATAGACATCCTGTATATTTAAGGTGATCCGACCCGGCGATAAGGGAGAGTGATCGATAGCGTGGCCGGTTTAATGTCCGTTGCAGAGAAAATTCCGATCTTTGAATTATCGAGAAGAGGTTCAAAATATAGCCGACTCAGGGAATTATTGATAAATAAGCGCGATTACCGAAGTACCGGTGTCAAGGTAGATCGGAAATTTAATAAAGCTAGTATAAGAGCTAAAAATTGAAAAATTATTTGCAGAAACCGACCCGAATTTTCACACAAAACTAGTTATGAGGTAATTCGTTACATGTTAGAAATAAAAATATAAAGATAAGAAGCACGGTGAGTTAAAGGTACAGCAAGAAAAAATATTTCTCAGCTTCCACGGGGAAGCGTAACTAGCTATCTCTTGAAAATCTAAGAGGTAGCACTTCTCGCGGCTCGCTCCTCCGCGATAAACATAACTAATTGCTGAGCACGTTTAGACAATTCCTCATCGAGAGCCGTGCCAAAATAACAATGAGATGGAACACCTTCCGTGCCACCCCTGCTGCTGCTCGGTCAAGAAAGCAAACGGAACACCCTTGGTGTCGTAAATCGCGGCCTCGATGACTCGATAAGCGCGTGCGCGCGCGAATAAAAGCGCCGATAAACTGCCGATCTCGCCGATCGGCGATCATCGATACCCCCGGCCAATGATCACTTCCGGCGGGGAATATCGGCGCGCGGCGCGCTCATTGATAAATGATTACGTCAGTGACGTCGCGGGGTACGGTGGGTGGCCACCTCGTGAACGCCCAAGGACACGTGTGTTCGCATGTGTATCGGCGCGAGATTTGCGACCGCGATACCGCCACGCCGCGCCGGGCCGGCCGCGATCAATATGAAGCGAAAGCTGCTGCACACACAGCACGACGCGTCGTTCTGTGACACCACGCCGGCGGATCGATCGATCTGTCGGCTTATCGGCCGATCCGATCGATAACGCGCGCGGGAGGAGAGAAAAGGAGACGCGGCTATCGCGATCGGTTCATCGATCTCGGGCGTGTACCTACACGGCGGGACAATAAATCGTCAGCGACGCCGACGGGGACGTCACTCTGACGGTGTTGAGGAATTGAATCGGTCAGTGGGAGAAGGACCTCGTGTGTACGCTGCCAGATGGTTTTCCAACTTCTTACGGTATAGACAGTATCGTTATACGTGTAAAAATAACTCGTGTCGACATACATACAGAATTCTGTTTCTGCCAACATATTTAAAATTGAGCGCTATTTTTCATAATTTTATAATTAATGCACATTACGAAACGTTTGTTTCTTAAATATATGCTTGATTTAAAATCTCAATAAAGTTTAAAATTATAATATATTAGTCTACAGATGGTTTATTTATCTTAAATTATATGAAAATTACATCTAAAATTTATTTCGTCACTTAAAAATTTCATTGATTATCACTTAAAAAATTCAAAATAAAAGTCAGATTTTCTTGTTTTCCTTTTTTAATGCTTTTATCATAGTTACGTGTTCTTCATTTAACAAATACGTCTGATTTATTTTCTTCATACCTCTGATTTGGCCAATTAGGGAGTTTCAGAATTAAAATGGAATTTTTTGTTTCTTAATTAAGCCGTAAAACACGCGAAATGTGTTTTATTTCGAGAAAATTAAATGAGATTGCGCAATCATCATCGTAACGATCGCAAATATCAGGACGTACTACGGGCATAAATTTTTGCGCAATTTTTTTTTTATAGAAATAATTTTACTTTATTATTTGACGATGAAGGGGTTCGCATCTTGCACGTCTCGTATATCTCTTCCTTCCAGTTGAACTCGTCAACACGAACTTGACGTTTCGAAAGTTTTCGTCCGAGATAAGGGAAAAGAAGTCGCGCGCGTCTTTTTTCCCTCGCATTTATGTCGGAGAGGTGAAACGATGAGCTCGTTTCATAAGGGACGTTCCTTGAATGTTGAAGAATTATGGACTTTAATGCACGCAATTATCTCTGCTTTCTAATTCGAGCACTTGCGAGACGCTCGTGAAAACGATCCCTTTCGCCGTCCTGATTATCAAATAAATAACCCGCCCTTTCTGGAATTTATGAAAATTTACGAGACTTTCGACTGTCGAGTGTCAAGCGTATAAATGAAGAAATTAGGCACTTGCGAAAGGCAAAATTTGTAAAATGGTTTCTTAATGATTTCTTTAAACTCCGAATTGGCGAAAATTATAATGATCATTTTATTCCAGATTTTTATAGAAATACACCTAATTAATTGGAAGAAAAAGCTAATAATAAGAAGTTATAACTTTAGAGACTCGTGTTACGTGAATAAACTGACGTTATGTTCACGACGTGCGAACCGGCCGACAAAATTGCGACGCGCGACCTTTCCTTCATTACGCCGCGAGCAGAAGCGACTTTCTCGTGAGGAAAAGCAAGGTTTCCCGGGCTGGTAATTGATCTTACACGAGCGACTCCGCGTTTTTGTTCAACGTGACTCAGCGAGCGGCCGTCGCTGAAAGCGACTCGAGTCACTCGAGAGACGAAGTCGAGCGGTTTTACCTGCTCTTCGCGGCCTTGTTAACGAAACGATGGACGTCCACTGGAACCCATCTTGGCACGACTTCCGAGAATTTTGTTTCGCTCTTACTAATTATCGGAGGCATTCTATATTCTCTCTCCTTTCGGTTCGGCGATATTTCTCTTCGCGAAACAATGCAACGGACAAACCATTGGATTTTGTTTCGGAAGATCATGGTATTGCAAAGAAAAGAAAAATTCAATTGATACACTTTTACTTTGTAGTTTATGATCGAATCCAAAAATACATCAGTCACGTTTTTCTTCTTCTTTTTTAATTAAAGAATATATTCGTAGAGAGAGAGAGAGAGAGAGAGAGAGAGAGAGAGAGAGAGAGAGAGAGAGAGAAGTGTGTAGTAGGCAGAGGAAAAGAATGCAATGCTGAAAATAGCGATCTATGTTTCGTATTAAAAATTTCTAGAGATTTTATATTTGAGATGAAAGAAAATGCTAATTCATGCTACAAGAAAAAAATATACTCTCTCCATTCGAACCCTTCCTCTATGTTAAAAAAAAATTTAGTTTAGCATTTTAATGTTATAAATATTTCAAAGAAAAAATTAAAGAAGTAAAATTTATGTCTTCTGTTTTTATACTATGTACGCTAAATATTATATTGCATTACAATCTGCGAACATTTCTTGCTTCCAGGTTCGCGATATCGTAGAGGAGTGCACATGCCCGACACAGTTTCCGATGATCCATGTGGCTGAGGGTAAGTATCGGATCGGCGACACTAAGGTCACGATCTACGTCCGAGTTCTGCGTAGTCACGTGATGGTGCGTGTCGGCGGTGGATGGGATACCCTCAGCCACTATTTGGAGAAACACGATCCATGTCGATGCAGAAATTGTGAGTATATTGCGCCTGCTTTATCAGACTCTATCTTTGCTAAAGGAGCTTCATTCCAACAAAAAGTTAACGACCAATATTTTATTACTTTTTACAGCACACCGCTCGATGGTCTCGGCGAAGCTCATTCAAAAAGCAGGTGGATCCTTCGATTTAGGCAACGCGCAGGTGCATTACGAACGGTGACTATCACTCCTTTTTTAAGATTTTTTTGCGGTTCCTCTTAATTATACATTTATTTATTATCGCACTATTAAAGTTACGTCCGTTAGAAATTCATTTTTGGACATATCTTATGCCATCTTGCACGAATATGTTTGAAGCTAATTTTAAATAGTTAAATAACAGAATTTTTTATCCTTTCGAAATTATTACTTGATATTCAACGCTAATTATATACGATCATGATTATCGCCTATCAATACGGCTATCATGTATATTTTGAGTGTAAATACCATCCAGTTTGTAAATTTGATGTTGCATTAGCTACGCTGCCTGAGCTATGGACATTTTATCGCAAGTCACTCTGCGTACTATAGGGCAGTAAAATATATAGATGCGAAAACAGGCGTTGTGTGCATACGTTATGTAGCTTACAGTACCGTCCATAAGTGCGTTAAATTTACATTAAAGAGAAATAGGCTTTTTTGTGAAAGCAGATTATACCGTATTGTGTTATATCTCTTCCAACTCTTACGCGAGAAATAAGCGCGAAGTACGTTTACTTAACGTGTGACGATTTTTCCCATAAATCTTCCCGATCTTATCTTAAGTTGGCGCGAACTTACGGGCGGTACTGTACACGTCGTGACATTTCGTCGCCATCGCGGAAACTGAAAATTCCCCGTTGCACACCCGGTCAACATGATAACGACCGACATCAATTCCGCCGTAACGCTCGGTCATTGTTTCCGCCACCAGATCATCACCTCCGAGAACCCGACGGAGTTCCGCGTCGAGCGTCGGTTCGGTGCAGAATCTACAATCGGCGCAGCTGCACGCACCACCCAGAAGCATTTCCAGCAATCGCTCGCGATCGCCCACACCTCACCGGCCGACAGCCGGCAGCAAGCAACAACATCAGCAGCAATCGTGCGACGAGCAGAAGAAACGCTCGAGAAGTCCCACGCCGCATAGAAAATTGCTGGTGAGCCCGAATCACCAGACCGACTTGGCGAAGCAGAGATCAAGGTCGCCGACGCCCAAGGCGAATCTGAGATCGAGAAGCCCGACACCGCGGAAGAACACAGATTCGTCCAGAAGAAATGCCAACGAGGAGGCGCGGTCGCCAACGTATCACGGAAAATCACAGGAAAGCGGTCGAGTAAGTTTATGTTTTATATTACGAAAGAAATGTTTTTCAACGAGTACCCGGATGTACAATAACTTCTAGAACAAAGAACATTCTAAATATTTTACATTATCGGTCGAATATTTCAGTCGTTTAAATCACGCGCCTTGAAAGCGTTCTTACTCATAGCCGATTATTGCGAGAAATATCATCGTAGCCTCAGTGGTCGAGTTGGCTAAAGACACCCGTACTGGAGATTCGGGAAGTCCCAGGTTCGAATCCTGGCTGAGGTGATATTTTTCGCAATAAATTCTTTACAGTTTTTTCAGGGGGGGGGGAGGAGAGTTTAATATTAGATGCAAGTTAGCATCAATCATTATTAAATTGATTTTAATTTGATAAACGCGATATTATTTATTCATATTCAACTTAGAGCTGTGTTATGTCTGAAAAAGTAATTTGGCGCGCAATCTCGTGAATTTGAATAAGTATATAAACTCACACAAATAAATATAGCAGCTAAGATCTAGCTACGACCGTAGAAGGCTTTCTTGTTGAATTTGTATCTAAGTATTTTAGTTATATTAACATCTCGCGAAATTTTATGATAATTTCTTGGCGCTGCTGATAATTGTTCAAGCAAAAGATACAATGGGGTTTTAGGAGAGCGGTCTTAAGGTGCCGGGCGAGTTCACGAAACGATACGTCGTGGAGGGCGGCGTGGCACGTCGAGCTGTTGAGAAGGACGACACACCGAAGTACGAACCGTCCATCTACAACTACAAGTGCAGCGAGGACTCGAGCAGCAGCCGCAGCCCGACGCCAAGCAAGGAGGAACAGCCGGCCCTCGAGACATTCGGCAAAGACACTACGGCGAACACCCAGAAGTCACCGCACGGTGACGGAGAGCACTCGGACAATTGCAGCGAGGTGTCCGACGAGGGTTACCGTAGTCTCGGTGCCGTTCAGTCGTCCACCGCCAACGGGAATTCCGCCAGCACGCAGGGCTCGCCCACGGTTGCCGATTGTCAAAGTAAGTGGACGCTGTATACATATTCTCTCGTTATCGCGTTTCGCACGGGATTTAATCGGAAACCGCTGCCCCGTGTTTCGCAACAGCGAAAGTAAAACATTCGTCCTTTTATGTACATTCGAGACACGCCACCGTCTTATCCAATGATAAAATTGATCGTTTCTGTTCGAGGAGATTGATAAGGTCTCGCGACGCTCGTTTTCGTTGTTCGAGTGAATACGGTGATCAGACATGAGTGCCCGGCGTTTGGACGTGCACGTGCACTCGCCATCGGTAAGCGAGTCATCGAAATTAATAAGAGTGTAGAGGGACAAAAAGGAGGAAGGAAAGAGAAAAAGAGAAGGGGAGGGCGAAGAGAAAGAAAGAGAGAGACGGATGCGCGCCGCGCTCGACGAACAAACGCGCATTGTGCGGCAAATGAGGAGGCGATGTCGCGTGTCGGGGCGAGGGACGAAAAAAAACTCGGCCGATGTGAATCGAGAGATTAAATTCGATTAGGCGGCGGAGGGGCGAGGAGGTGCTTTGTACGCGAAAATAGAGAGAGAACGAGATCGCGCGCGCGCGTGCGCGCTCGCGAGCGGAATTTAATACTTCGCCGCGTGCGCGACGTTTATCTCCGCCTGTCGATCTTGCGGGTATATCGACAACGACGAATTAATTCGCCTGTAAAGGCGGCGCTTTACGCGACGGTAGATAGAAGGCGATAAATTTTCTTTGTCAAGAGGAAAGAAAAAGATATATAATATGCACGGAGAAAGTTGCTTTGTATGAGAAAAGAATTAAAAAAAAAATATTGAAAATAAAATCTTGGAAATTGATCGATCTTTTGTGCATTTAAACAGTGTCAGGTTGTTTTTAATAGGGCAATGCTAAAGTCATACTGGAAAGATTTATTTACATGAATTCCCTGCTTCTTCAATTAACTTATCTTTCTCATAACCTTTTGCTAAGGCCATTTATAAATATAATGATGCGTCTATTTAAGAAAAGTCTATAGAGATTTTATCATAGATAACAGGGGATCGATATGTAAATGTATCTCATGGTTTGTTAAAGATTTTTTTCTTAGGATCTAAAACAATTTGTTATTGCCTTTTCTTAAACTAAGAAATATTTCGATAACAAGCAGAAATTGTTAAGATCCGAGAATCCCGTTGGTCCATACGGTACGCTTAAATGAGCCGGTAAAAGCTATTTTACGATCCCGCGCGATGAAAGTCTAGTTTGCATCTCTAGCTCGATCGAACTGTCGCATAAATCCCACGCGATTTACATACAATGTGCACAAATTATTGAGAATTTATACGAATCTACGCACACGTACGCGCGTACGTTTTGCTATTTGAACGTCTCGCATTAATTACACGCTGTTGACGTGGGATCGGGTGGGCCTTTATCGATCCATCGAGATCGTCTTGTCAATCGCGAACGTGACAAAGAGCTCGGCACACGAGATTCGATAGCAGTTCATGATCGTGTCTCGCGTATGCTCGAACACGCGAGGACACCGTCGAATTACCTCGGACTCTCTACAAATCGTCCGCGGGTGCCTGACCCGACATTTGGACCACCCTGCGGACGATTGATATTCAAAATACACGGGCATGCAGAGCACGTTATAAAACCCGTGCTCCGTCTGGGCCGGGCTGACATTTAGCTGGTGCTACGATCGCCGATTATACGAGGGATCGCTCGAAGCGTGGGCGATCTCCAACAACCTGTCCTCGCAACAATCGCCGCCGGTCGATCCTCGATAACACTCTCGTCGTACGCTCTCGCCTTGAACACACGCGAGCGTTCGTGTACTCGGGGCACTCGACTCACTTGACGCGGTTGACGCATTGCCGCAAGTGGAAAAAGTTCGCGGCGGCCAGCCGCGACGCGCCGCCGTCGCCCCGATCCGCTTCGATCGTCCCGATGCTTTTCCTCGTATCAAGTTGCATAGACTGGGACGACTCTAACTTAACCCGGTGACCTGGACACTATTCACAGAGAGTGACGCGAAAACAACTCTTTTAAAGGAAAAACCTACTAGACTTTAATAAAGGAAAAACCTACTAGACTTATTCAAAACGTGGGGATGCATGTAACAGGATGTTTGTTTTTGACTTGGAATTAATCAGTGTTTATAATCAATTAAAATCTCTAAATTTATTTAAGATTAGTGCACTGAGAGAAAAAATTGTAGTGGTAGCAACTATGAGGGGACAATCATACAAATTTTGTTAATATAATTATAATATACATATAGTTAAGTGAACTATATTATAGTTATTGCAACTAAGTTTATGGTTAAGAAAACTAATAAAAAATAGTTGTNATGGTTAAGAAAACTAATAAAAAATAGTTGTAATTACTATATTATATAGTATACTACAACTATTGTTTATTAGTTTTCTTAACCATTAACTTAGTTGCAATAACTACAGTATAGTTCACTTAACTATATATTATAATTA
>QKQZ01002662.1:0-11339 GCA_003595255.1 Solenopsis fugax | reverse complement strand
GGAACTCAGAAGCGTACCGGTAAAATTTGGCCGTGCGTCAATCGACTCCCGATTTAGACTTCGCTTGTGAAACGCCGGCGATATCCACCGGCTAAATCCATCTCGAATCGAAATGTTTTGATGGCGGACTGGTTGCGCATATAATGTTTTGCTTTTGATAAATCCATCTGGCCATGACGGGCTACACCGCGACGGCATTCGCGAGCGCGCCTGAAAATCATTGCCGAACGCTGTTTTATGCCGGGCTATTTCGCGCTTAACAGCCGGGTTGCGACCGTGTGATTTATCATCGAGCATCGTTCCTCGGGATTTCCGCCTGTCGAGATTTCATAATATCACTCAATTCAGCGGCTCTCTACACGTTTTATCAAAATCGTAGCACTTATATGTCCCAACAATCTATACGCGAGCCGCATAGTTTTTTCGTCTATAAGCTCAAAATGGATCTCAATGCGACTACATAGTATTTTCTTATAGTGAGTTGAAGAAGCGACAACGCGCTCTCTGACAATCAATAAGACTCGGCATAAAAGTTCATAAATATTCTCAGGTGAAAATGATATAAATCTAGCTCTATGGTATTAATAAATGAAATGCCTTACTGTACTTCACTGTGACAGCCGGATTTAATTCTCTTTCACTGCTTGTCCGCCGTCGTTAGCCGTGATAAAGCACCGAAATGCAATAATTCCAATCTTATTGGCCCGAGGCGAGGGTTCTCGCGGCGTGTAACATCCGCCGCGATCGTTCGCAAAAGTCGTCGGATTAACCGGAAATTTCGCATAACGGCGGTATAACTATGCGAGGCCGCGGCGCGAAGATGGTTACTAGTAATTGCAGTTCGGAGTCGTTGAATGTGCGTATCGAGTCTGCGGCTAACCGCGTTGCATGGCATCGCTTTCCTCGCAGATAGCGACGGAAACTTCGACTCGCATAGCGGGGTCCCGTAAGCCGCGATCTGCCGTCATATTGAACTACTTTTGCCGAAGCAAACTTTGCAACGCGATAAAAGAGAGGTCCCCGCGAACAATTAGTGTTTGAAAAAAAAAAAATTGGTTTGTGAACTTTCATTATAAGAATTACTAGAAACTTACATTTTTTTAATGATGAAAAGTAGGTAATTATTTCCGATGGAAAAGCTAATCATAAATATAATTTTATATATTCAAAATATAAATAATTATAAATTATTGTAAATTATAATATATTATTATAAAAATTATACAGCCTTAATCCATTATTGTTTTGCATTTTCCCATCTATTTATCAAACATTAGACACACGCTTCTAAAATCATTTTTTGTGCGCAAGCACGGTTATTCCCGTATATGCGGTATAACAACGTCTCTACATCATTCTCGGCGTTTCAATTACACACGGTTGTGCGTGTACGCGCACGCGGACGCATTCGCAGTTGCACGTGCGCGTGCATAAGCTGTCATGTCCAGAGAAACTGTTTATTCGATTCGCATCTGAATCGTCACTTGCACAGATTTTCATATCTTGCTTACTAAACTACCCGCCTGTTCCCACAATACCGTGCTTCACGCGTATTTATATCCGGATTGAAACTGACACAGCCAAGAAAGGATATGCTACCTTTAATCAGGGCCATACTTGGGAGAGAAAAAGAGATGACAGTGCCACGGAAAATATCGATTTGAAAATTTAATTCAACTCCACTAGCCAAGCTTCACGATTCCCTCATAAGATTTAGATTTTTCTCTTTTTTTCGGAAACTTTGAACCAATGATGATGCATCAGGCGAGATTGCTAAAATGATGGAAAAAGCAGATGTTAGTTTTCGATCAAGAGAGAGAGAGAGAGAAAGAGAGAGAGAGAGAGAGAGAGAGAGAGAGAGAGAGAAAAAGAGTCCATGTTTAAAAACAAGTGGAGGCGGGTTCACAGGAGAGAGGGACGCAGCTCCAATTGCGGACAAATATAACTTTCCAGCTGCAATAGGTTCGCCAGATTGCGTACACGTGAGAATCAGAAAGCTATTCCCGTACGGCGATGTATACATAAATAGAAAAGGGCGATGTTGTAGCGCAAACGTACGAGCGATATGCGGCGCATGCCAGTAATGCCGGGCAAGCGCGAGTGGTAATTTTGAAAATGCCTGTCATATTAGCGGAATTTCGAGCAAGTTATGCGTACATGTTTGTATTAACATTGATTGCGCTGTTGATATTGCGTGCATCGGAACGGTACATTCTGCGCGTTATTCCGCCGAGCGATAAAGCACAAAATCTTTTTAACTTAATTTCAACAGCAATTGTGTTGACTTGATAACGTTTCAATTTGAAGAATTTAATTGTAACGTTTCTCTTGACGTATAAATCAATCAAGGGAACGTTGACTTTCTTGGTCCAAAAGTCAACACTGTTACATGAAGAGTTACATCAAAACTTAACATATTAAGCAGAATAAAAATATAAAAATTATTTATACGCTGAGTTAGAGTAAATCTATCTCTTTATATGTCTACTTGTGTATATTTATACTTATTTGTCCTCATCCTAATTTATTTATTCTTAATTATTTATTAATACTGCGGAGACTAAGTAAGTTGAAACGTTCAGTTTAATGATTAAGCAGAAATAAATTTTATCATAAAAAAAATACATCTCTTTTTGCTCGTCTCTGACCTTTTATTCTTTCCTTAATTTGGAAATAAGAGCAATTAACTCTTTATTATTTTTCAACGTTGTTAAATTCGTAATATCAAATTGTACCCAATTTGAGTTATTTTAAAATCTATGTCGCTACTGTTTCTTATTCAATATCCTTTTTAACTAAACCAATGAAGTTATATCATGTAATTCAAGAAATGTATTTTTGACTCAAATTTAGTTTATTATTTACTAAGTGTACGTTACACTGAGAAAATAATTCCAAAATTTTAATAAATATTTGTTCTAATAGTACTAATGAAATATTTACTTATAGTACGTAAATATTTACTCTATAAAAAAAAATACTTAAAAGCTCTAGTACTAAATAAATATATATTTATATTTAGTAAATATTTCATTAGCACTATTCAAATAAATATTTATGAAAATTTAGTAATTTTTCCTTCAGTGTAATATAAGCATTCCTTATTTTAAAATTAAACGAAATCAGCCATAAAAATGGGTTGATGCAATTGTTTTTTAGCCACATGTTTTATATTAAAACAAATTTCTCATGATTCACACACAGAGGGAAGTTAAAAATAACAAAATGTCATTTAATTAAAAAATTGGTTTGAATTTGATTCTTTGTAATATTTTAACAGTGAGGAAAGTGCACTGATTATCGATATAAAATTGCCGCAATAGATTGAAAATGATAAGTCGCACGATTCTCTTATCACGCTTTTACTAAATTCGTATAACGTCCGATTTATTTTATCGGAGTAACCGCAATTTACGGGAGGGAGGCAGAGAGATAGCTGAAAATCGTGATTTAACGATACGATATATTTCAGTTGCCCGAAACTGTCGGAAATATTGTCCGATGAAAAGATAAACTGCTGTACAAACAAGCGACCGTCCATGTTGGCGCGAGAAGCGATAGCGCTCGCTTGTCCTATGCAGGACGAACGGACAAATACATATCCAATTAGTGGCGGAATACTGTACCCGGGGAATAACGAGCTATCGAAGGAAACCGAAAATTTTCAGGGTCGCGGGTTCAGGGGGGGGAGAGAGAGTGAGAGAGCAAGGGGGGCTCTATGGAGGCACAATGTGCCGTGTCGAAACGTTATTCCCGCGAGAGTTCCCCCGGGAGCTAGCAGACGATAAGGACACAGCCAAATAGTGGATGGTTACGTGACATTTGAGGATTGACATTAAACCGGGAGGTGGCGGCCGTCGTACGCTGTTGCAGCTCTTACCGGCATTTCGCTAATGCCACCGGGACCCGCCTTTAAGGGCGGTTTTTACGAGAAAATCCGGCGGTTTTAGAGTGGTCGTATTCTCTCTCTCTCTCTCTCTCCCCCTCTCTCTCCATCCCTCGCCCGGGAATACGTCTCCGCGGCTCTGTATAACGCGCCTCGCGCTTCGCGTCCTCCGCGAAAGACTCTGGAAACGACTCGGAGCAGAGATATTGCACCGAGTTGCGCGCCGATGTCGCGACGTGCATGCCCGCGGAGAACGCAATTTGTCGGATAAGCGGCGTGATTGAGCGCGCGTCGCGAGATCAAAACTTCTGGCCCTAGCAGAGATGTTGAATCTCTCCGCCCGGATAACGCGACTCGCGAAACATCTTCTCGCAATCTCGCGAAGAACGCGCCCGGTTTTTAATTTCACTGATGAAGAAAGAAAATTACACAGACGCAAATATTAACTTCTGCGAATTTTTGCAAAAAAATCTAGAACGTTTCGCGTTCCCGGAAAAAGATCTCACTTTTTTCGAGAGGTACGTCCTCGGTCTTGATTAAAAATCTTTAATTACATCATACGAGATACATGGGATGAGGTTTTTATAGTTGACTATTCACGCTTGTAATACTTCTTATCTTGCGACAGAATTATTAGGATTATTAATTAGAATTATTAACGCCGTGACTTTTATAAATTAATTTTCTTCATCACAATTTCTGTTGATTTCTAATAATTAAGTTGTCAGCATAAAACAGGAATAAAGATTGCAACCGATAGTATAACGGATATAATCTCGCAATTATCTATATATTATAACCGGGTACATTTATAAAATTATTTATCGCGACGAGGATTTGTCCGAATATAAAGTATTTTTAGATGCACATCGGGGATCTGGATCATTTCTTTCCCTCCCGGCAGTTTATGAACTTAATTTATTTCTGTTATCTGTAAATATATATTTCCGCATACTTGAGATGCTACCGTTTTCTCTCTCTTTCTCTCTCTCAAAATACTAATCGTGTCGCGATACAGCAACGCATTGCAACAGAACTGCGAGAAACTTGGCAGTTTATAACAGTTGCCGCGAGGATTTATTACAAAGCGAAATGTTATTAAATTTAATTAAACTTGAATATAGCAATTTTATACACACACACAACTTTAAGGAAATCCGTTGTACTATATTCAGGATAGAGAGCGACCGTGTAACTTTTTCTCTAAATCTGAATCAGTAAAATCTTACTGATTTGCAGTACTAAATAAATTTGTAACTGTAAACATCGGTGACTATTTATTATTTTTCAATGATTCTGATTAAGAGAGAGGATATTTTCACTGACCATAACCAGTGTATTATTATTAAAAGACAGTGTATATATATCTGATTGATATAGTTATAAGTATCAACACTGTGAAATCAGACTATTCCCTGTCTTTGTGAATAATACACTGATTCTGGTAGTAGGACGGAAATGTGAAAAGTGAAAATTTTTACCATTCAAGTATATAAATGGAGAAATTTTTCACTTTTCACATTTCCGCCAGAGGGAAAAAGTTACACGATCGGAACCCTGCATCTGTAATTTTTCGTGTGAAAATCCTTTTTTACGAAATCTAAATCGTGCGTATGACACGTTAATGCCTGTCATTAGAGAAAATTAAATTCCATTTTTAAGGACGGATTCTTCGAATATTAAAACGATTTAAATTTTCGATTAATTTCCGCTATATATTTTTCCGTCATAAAGATAAACACTCTCTTGTTCGCCATTCTTCGAAGTTTACTTATACAAGATACTGATGGTATACAAAAAGCTCTTGAAACCATCGCACGAAAAGTGAACTCGTCCTTGGCTTTACGCGCGTTACGAGCGTCTTAAGCGGCGCTGGCACAAGAGAGAAAGAGAGAGAGAGAGAGAGAAAGAGAGAGAGAGAGAGAGAGAGAGAGAAATTGTGTAAAAATAAGTTCACCGGGGTTAACAATCCGCAGGACTGTATGGCGCTCAGACAACGAGCGCGGGTGCTATTACTCTTGTTACGAGCGACAGTAAAACGACCAGCA
This sequence comes from Solenopsis fugax, assembly GCA_003595255.1. Classification (NCBI taxonomy): domain Eukaryota; kingdom Metazoa; phylum Arthropoda; class Insecta; order Hymenoptera; family Formicidae; genus Solenopsis; species Solenopsis fugax. The sequence goes on along the minus strand of QKQZ01002662.1, from coordinate 5,405 downwards.
CGACCGAGCCGAGAGGCAAGAAGAGGAAGAAACGCCGGGAGCCATCGTCGTTGTCGTTGTCGTCCGGAGGATAAAAAGCATGCGGTTGCTCGCCGTTGCGGACGTCGAAAATTTGTCGAATCGACGCGGAGAGAGAGACAGACAGAGAGAGAGAGAGAGAGAGAGAGACACAGATAGAGAGAGGAGGCCAGCGGGATGGCTAGTCGCGCGAAAATCGCGCGAGAGGCTTCGAGCGGAACGCTTAAACGGAGAAGAACGTCAACGCTATTTTAAGCTGTTTACAATGCCAGTCTGACACGCACGGCGGCCACGCGGTACGCGCGATCGCTACATTAGACGTATATGCGGGCGAGCGGCGGATATACCGGAAGTGCGCACGTGTCTACTTTGCATTCGCGCTTACGTTTCTGCGTTTCGGGACAAGAGCTAAGGAACGGGAATGACGGGATTACGTATTCCGATGACGACGTCGTCGCTGCCGCTGCCGTCGCGCGAGCGCGCGTTTTCGCTTAGCCCGTTTAAATAGATTATTAATGGGGCACGCGGCTTATCCGCCGAACCGTCACGACACTAACGTAGTCGCCGAGAAGTTATTACGTCGAGCATTTTATATCCGGGGGATCGCGCTGGCGCTTTCTTTCAAGTCGCGTGCTCTTTTTCCTCTAATTTCCCTCTGGTAACGGACGGAAAACAATATACCTTTGTTCGAGATACCGCTATTATATTTCCGCGCATTTTATTCCCACATTGATATTTCCTTCGAGTTTTACGCATTTCTCAGAATTTTGTTATAATAACGCGAGAGAGAGGAAAACTACGTGACTCCTTAATAACTTATTAGCATTGACTTGCGATGTAATTTCGATTAAATGCGAGATTGAAGCTGTTGAAAAGGATTTTATGTACACTGAAAAAAAAAGACTGGTTATAATTACCAAATNCAAATGTATAGTGAAATAGTATCAATTAAATATTTGGTCAATGTAACCAAAAATAATTTTACTTTTCTAAATATTTAGTAACTTATACCAGATTTGATAATACTTACTAAACATTTAGTAAAATAAAATTATTTTTGGTTATATTAACAAAATATTTAATTGATACTATTTCACTATACATTTGGTAGTTATAACCAGACTTTTTTTTTCAGTGTATAAATTCCTCGACGGAAATAGTTTTTTTTTTCCACACGAAGGATACTTTTCGCACATCCAGGGGAATTTGCGTAACATCAGGATGTCAGCTTTATCAAAAGTGCATACGGCTGAATTCGCGTTATACATCGCAGATTCGCAGACAAAGGGCTTCGGCTTTGCGAAACCGCACGCTTGTATCTTCCCGGTGGTTCCTCGCGCGCGCGCTGCAACGGGGGGCAACTCATGAAATTCAGAATCGATCGTTTCTCCACTCCAGGTAATCGGAGAAACGTCGCAGTTCTTCAGATAATAAAATTGCGAGGGCGAAAGGTAGACGCGGGAGCCCGTCGTAAAAGCGACCGATAAAAGTATTATGTTCCGCGGAATTATAGGTGCGCTGCGCGCGGCGAGCGGCGCGACGGAGATTCATGCGTGTGTGCCGCGGCCTCGGAATTGTTAAGCTCGCTCCAAGTTTAAAGAGAGAATCGGGGATCCCGTAACGTCCACCGGAGTTATGTGATTTTTAGAACGAGCGACGCGGCGCGATACAGAAACAGAATGCACGGACGGAATAATAAAAGCCACCTTCCAACGAAATAACAATAACGACGCATTCGTGTGATAGCGCGCCACTAAAATCAACTTCCAATTAAATTAAAAATTGAAAAACACTCTTGAATTAAGGATGTTTTTGCTCTACCACACCAGCTAAAAAATTATCAAAATTTTTAAACTGCAAGCTTCTTAGGTTTAATCTTATTCTTTTTCCTAATCAACGACAAAAAGTTTTGTTGTGAATATCCGACTTTTGGTTCTGAAACCAGCTGCAAAGAAGAAAACAAAAAATTTACCTTACAATGTAGTTTGTGTAGCGTGTATTGCTACAGTTTTAGGTGAATAATTTTAAACGAGTAAATGGATCCAAATGAACTTTTACTCAAATATTTATTAGAGTTTTATTACATATAAAAGTTATATATAAAAAATTTGATTTAATTCGTAATGATACTTTTTCATCAAATTTGCAAATAAGTACTACAAAACGCGATTTTACGTAAGAATAAAGAGCAAATACAAAATTTTAAAAACAATTTTTAAATAAATAAGAGAATTATGTTCAAATTTTATGTAGTTATAATTTTACATTTTTTGCAACTCAAACATAGTAATGGAACAACCTGACAACAGAAAAAAATTATCAAAAATTGTTTTATATAAAAATAAGAATATAAAATCTTCTTGAAAAAATTTGATAATCAAACAAAATTTCTTCATGTTAGCAAATGATGTCTGTTTAAGATTATAAATTCTTTCAAGATTTTATATTTTTGTTTACATATGAAACAATGAATTGTTGATTTGCTATTAATTTTTTTCTGTGTGAAATTTTCAAATTTTTAGTAATGAGATAGCACATATACATCCTTGAATAAAACAATGAGGTTCAAATTAAAGAAATTGAAGGGGAGGGGAGTTTAAAGGGATAAAGTGCTTGATTTTTTACTTTGAAGATTAAGTATTCAACTTCAAAGAGGCACGAGTTTCCTTTTCCTTCCTCTCGCGAATCAGCTACTCTATCTCTCTACGGTCTCTTTTAGCTGTTCGCCTTGCCCAATTCGCTCCGCACGTGGCATAGCATATAATTGCACCGCGCCCTTCGTACGTAATCTAGCCTGGGGTACGCTGTTATCGCGGCGTAACACCATAATTTCAATCCTCGCGAATATATCATTTCGTTGTCCCCGGTTACACAGGGCGGGCAAGTAGCGCACGCGTTTGCCAACGTGCGCGTGCATTCCGCCGTGGCATGACTATGTATAGACTCTGGGACAGCGGCGGAGCTGCTGCCGGCAACGCTAGCGCCCTACGGAATACCCGTATGGAATATTGAAAATCGATTAGGGTATCAGACCCTATCAAATAAATATGTCGGCGCGCCCTATCTCTCGTCTGCTCGCACCCTCGCCTCGTCGTCGTCGTCGTCGTCGTCGTCGTCGTCGTCGTCGGTGCACGCCTTCAGCGTCGCCCTCAGCAGGCGTTTGCGCCCGTTACGAAAGTACGAAACGCTGCAAAGTCTTTTCCGAGACCCGTCTTGTACACGCTTATTCCCGTGCGTCGAGTGAACTCGGGAATTGAAATCGGAATTAGCTACGAGCGAACTCAGTGAGCTCCAATAATCTTGAATCAAGCAACATGGTTATTTGAAGAAATCTTTTCAAGTGTGATGGTACTTGATGTTCCTGTAGTATTTGAGAAACAAACATTTCCTTCGCTACTAATAATACTATATACAATTGTACCAAATTTTTTTTTCACCAGAAGCTCATTGTTCGTCAGAGTTAGGACGATACATGGATTCATTTGCCAATTAGGAATGATAATGAATATATAATTATATCGAATTGCAAAAGATTCGCGAAAATTACATCGTCTGCCGCATAACGCGACATGAACTTTTTGGGGACGGAATAATTTAGCAGAAGAGAAAAAAAATGAAAAACTGACTCGCTCGCTTAACTATATCAATTTTGCTTTTATAACTGGCACAAATTCCACGCCGTTTACGACGTGTGATTTACCGGGAGCGAGAAAGAGAGAGGGTAAAGGGGAGAAGGGGAGAAGGGGTGAGCGAGAGGAGAGAGAGTGCCCAATAGGATTCTTCGCAGCCTCCTGTAAATCTCCCTAATGAAAGTCTCCAGAGAGAGATTCCTGCAGGATCGTATTAAACCTGGAAAGCTCTGCTAAAGAACCTACCCGGCAACTCTTGTGAGACATCGCGTGCGAGAACATCTCGGAGTCGGCGTTTCCTTTCTCGGCCGTAGCTCCTTATTAAACATTCTTGAAAAAAGGTGAAGTTCCGTACTATTCTCGGAAGTGATAGTAACGTCATTCGCAAAATTTAACGGGTGAATTATATCTCGTAATTCTGCCGCGTGAAATTTAGCGCGAATAAAGAATGTCGTGTATCATTCTGTCGCTATACATCTTACAAGTTTTGATACTTTAAATATGAATAATACACAAGTAAAAAAAAAAATATTTTGCGTTTGTGTTAAAACTATTCTTCGTTAAAATTTTTATATTAAATTTTTAAGATACCCGAGCGTTACGAATTTATTTTGTCTTTTAAATTGACATTCAATATTTCTTAAAATAATACAATTTAAGAGTAAATAAGATAACGTAAAAAAAATACAGTTTCAAAATGTCAGTTCTTTAAGATAAACGAATAAAATGCACGTATTAATTCAACATATTATAAATATTAATTTTACTGAAGAAATACACTTCTCAACAAAAAATAGGGAACACTTTTAAAACGCTCCAAATTACACAATATTCAGATCGCTGTAACTCTACGAAAAATGATCGTAGAAAGAAAACTAAAAAAGCATTTTAAAGCTTGAAAGTTGTACATTAACGTGCTTGAGGCCGTTTTGGAAAATCTTTTATCGTAGTTTTATATCTTAAAAAAGATCAAATTATTTTGTTCCTTAAAATTCGCGCATTCAACACTCTGCAGCTTATCTTCATCATGTAAAATAAATAATTTTCAAAAGCAATCAAAAGCACATTAAACTTCCAAGCTTCGGAATTTAAAAAATTTTTGTCTGCGATGATTTGTCACAGAGTTTCAATGTCGGTAAAAAATGCAGGTTTACCTTCAAAGTCGCGTAGTTTGGTAAAAAAAAATCGTAAAACGAAAATTTTAAAAGAAGCATTTTGTTCGTAAAACTGTGTACTTTCTTGTAAAAGTTTTAAATTTTTTGAGAAAAAATTTTTTATCAAGCTGAAGAGTGTTGAATGCGTGAATTTTTAAGGAACAAAATAACTTGACCTTTTTTAAGATATAAAACTACGAGGATAAAAGAGTCTCAAAAACGGCCTCAAGCACGTTAATGTACAACTTTCAAGCTTTAAAATGCTTTTTCAGTTTTCTTTCTACGATCATTTTTCACAGAGTTACAGCGATCTGAATATTGTGTAATTTGGAGCGTTTTAAAAGTGTTCCCTATTTTTTGTTGAGAAGTATATATTGTACGTATTATTTTTTCTAATATCTATTCATTTTATATTAAAATAACGCAAAATGTTTATATACCATGTATATAAAAATGAAATGTACGTAAGTGTCGGCAAATTGTGTGCTAAAAAAAAAACAGCGATCTTCCTGTATAAATTATTATTGAGACAAAGCGTACAAAGAGCAGAAAGGAGAGCAACGCAACGCAGCAACTGAATGAGTCGCAACATCCATTGTTTACG
>QKQZ01002659.1:0-10026 GCA_003595255.1 Solenopsis fugax | reverse complement strand
ATATGTTTTCCGTGGACGACCGCTTCGATGTTTGTCTTTTAAACCATATCCAGAATGATATTTTGTAAGATCATTCACCGTTGATTTTCCAACGCCCACTTTTGATGCAATAGTCCGCGAATTTTTTCCTTTCCAGAGCCGCAAGATCGTCTCATGCAGTTGAATAATTGTGTGTCGAGTCATGTTTATTTACAAATTAACACTCTTTGTTTAATCAAGGTGGAGGAGCGACACACAGCGGCCGTAAGATGCAAAAACAAATGCGGCCGGGAACTTTTGTCCACATAAATTTTGATTTTTTGTAAATGAAAAAGTTATATTGCTTTAATAAACAATATATACTACATCATTGGCATTGTTTTGACGTGCCTTTTCTCATAAAAAGTGTGGTTTATTAACTGCTTTATTTGTAAGAATGATAGAAGAAAACCGAACTGGCCGGAAACTTTTGATCGCCACTGTATATTGTCACGTATTTTATTTTAATTCGCCGAGAGCGGGCGAAATACGCGATCAAAGAAAAGCAAAAAGTTATCCCGAAACACGCGTGAGTACGAAACGAACGAGATCTATCACAAAGCGTAGAAGTTGGGCGCCAGACGCGTTTACCGGACGCGTCACCGGGATCACAAACGACAGACCGAAATTTACAATTCTGACGCAACCACCGACAACAAAATCTATTCCGTTCATGCAATACGCGAAAACGCGAGATCGTCGCAGTCACGCGCGGCCGATCGACTCCCCTACGCGTAGAGGGGCAGGGCGGAGAAGGCAAGGCGAAACGAAAAGCTCTCTCGGAAGGAGAAGGATAGGTATGCGAGAAATTCTAGGCAAATTAAAGCAAGGCCGATGTAACAGTTAGAAAATAAAAGAGGATATATTATATTACGAAAAATGACCAGAAAGTAAATATAGTCTAGCAAGAAAAAATTAAACAGTAAGAACAGAATGATTTACAGGAAATCAAACCGTTAAGCAGAGTAACGAAAGCTCGCTAACTATTACGTGCGGTCAAAACGGATTATAAACGCGAGTCGCAATGGGCGAAACGATATCCAGTATAAACAAAAATTTAGATTCGAAATATTGTTTTAACGCAAGTGAGCGAGCGTAATGAGTCGTCTATGGCGTCAACCAGTCATACGCTACGCCCACAAATTATACTAGAAATCTTAGCCTAATCGAAACAGACAAAGCGCTTACCGAGCGCGAGAAGATACAATATGCGAAACTGTTCGTAAGCCGTGTGATCACGGCAGCGACACGACTCGTGCACATGCACGAGGGCTTTGCGGCGATTTCGCTGAAGCCGATCGTTCGCGGATTTCCGCGACGGGACTGCAAACGTAAAATACTGCAGCCGACAGTCAGACGGCCGACATGGTCTCACTTGAGATTGATTGCCTTTAAATTACCGAATTGTGTCGTCAATCGCCTTACGACGGACACACACTTGCACCAACACCAACAGGCACGATCTCAGAATGTGAGCATATCGGCTCGGTCAGCTCATGGCTTTACACGAGAACCAAGGGGTCACTTCGCCGACGTCGGTCAGGTAGCCTCCGTCCATTCTTCTAGGTCATCCCCGGGAAAGGCGTCGTCCAGGCCAGGCACTACGCTTGCTCGCCAACGCCACAAAATCGCTATTTTTTTCAGTTCCCGACACCAAGAAGCGCTCGTTCGCACGCTACGCAAGACCGCACGCAAAAGCTCAACGTTACTTTACGGCGGTCCGCATGCAAAAGCGGGGTGGATCGTCATCGATGCGCGATCGATGGCGTTACCCCTACTCGCGGGGTGCGCGTTATCATCGCGCATCGCTGCGCGGCCTATCAGGGCCCACCGTCTTCCTAACGGCGTCAGGGCCGTGCCGCGTCGATCCTCGGGCGGGTGACCCGCGGGCCGCCGTCCTGGCTGATATCCTCGCCACAATTCCTGCAGGATGCACATCGCCCGCTCTGTCCGGCAGCCATTTCCCGTATCGATCATCTCGGCTGATCAGCCGACAGCCAACGATCCCCATTCGACCGTTCTCAATTGTGGGTGGACGAGTCCCCCTCGCGGCGTTCGTATCGCCGCGGGTTGACTTTCTCATCATTCCGCCCGCTGAAGAAAGTGTGCCGGCCCTGGACGACGGTCCCCTCGTTCCTCTCGTTCTTCTTGTCGCCGACATCTCTCGATGTTCCTGCTTCTCGGCGATGCTCGTTGAGATGCCCGCATACATAAAAAAACATGTCGCAACAATAAAAATAAAATTCGTAAGTCCGATTGCAGTGCCGCCGGAAATTTCTCGCTCTCGACGTGTGCCTGGCCCGGTCGTATGTGCGTTCTCGCGCTCCGCGTAGGCGGAGGGATGAAGTGACGAGGCAGAAAATCTGCCATGTCACAATACACACGTACGCACGCGCGCGCACACACACACACACACACGCACGCACGCACGCACGCACGCACGCACGCACGCACGCACGCACGCACGCACGCACACATACATATATGTATATAAGAGCGAATTAGTGTATTACATAATTAACCCTTAAACACACAAGTGAATCGGAGAGATTCACCCCATATGATATTTCGAACGCTTGCTATGGTGAAGACGGAATGAGATAGGAGGTTCGGATCAGGAGGTAAAAAAAGTTTGAAGTCTCCTCTTTCGATTGATATCATTGATCAACTTTACTAGTCAACTAGAATTCGAACAGCACGGCAGTAAAGTTTTGTTGGAGTCTGTGAGACTACCATTGTGTGTGAGTGAAACTTTTTTGTGAGTAATCTTATATAAAAAAAAGCCGGACAAAACACGTTCGAATAGATCCGTTCGTGTATGTTACTCGCATATACTCTGTTTAAAGTTAGAACACTATACAGGGTGTTCGTTTATAAATGTCCGAGCAGATATATCTCGTAACTGATTGAAGTCACAAGAAAGTTTAATGACAGAAATTTACATGGCTCTTAGTCGGCTACAAAATGCATGTAAAAAATTTTTTTTTTACTCCTGACCTTTTCGAGTTATGAAGATCAACGTAGGTTTTTTAAATGGGTATCTATACTTTTTTTTATATATTTACATAGTAGAGGTAATTTGCAATTAAAATGATATTCACAAAAAAATTGCTACTACGCATTGTTTATGAGATAATCGGCATGTTAAGTATTAAAGTAATAATTTGGATCGAGTATTTTTGAACAGGTTTGGAATGTCAAATAGGTTGAGAAAGAAAACAATGTTTTTTCATGAAACATTTATTACACATTAATTAATAAATTGCTCGAAATTGTTATCATCATGATCGATATAGCATTCAACGCGTTTTATAATGTTTTTTTATTGTTAACTACAGCATTTCTGTTGTAATACTTTCAACAGCTCTTAGTGATCTTATGTCGTAAATCTTCTTCATTTTCAGGAATAGTTGCATAAATAATGTCCTTAATATACCCCAAAGGAAGAAATCGCAAAGTGTCAAGTCCGCAGATCTCGGTGGCCATCGTACAGAGTCATTAGTACCTATCCAACAATTAGGAAATCTATTATTTAAAAAGTTAATTACAGCAAGTTAATATCAGTGTGATAATTATCTCGAAGCCAGTGGCAGAACATTAATCGGCGATCTACATCTCCTTCGTTTAAAGCTTGTACTAAATTATCACGAAACGGTTTGAATTTGCATTTCTTTAGTACAGCGTGTACATAACTTATTGGTAATTCTAAATTACGTGCTATTGTTCTTATGGATGTACATCTGTTTTCAATAAAACTTAACACACTTGTCTCTTTTTCTTCATCTGTTCTGATTGTACGTTGTCTTGGCTGTGTTCCCAAATTGATTTTGGAACAGTGTTTCAACACTGGCAGCGCTGTGAACACTGTTCCAAAATTCATGACAGCGCGCTGCGGTTGTGCTGTGAGAAAGCAACGACGTCATTGATTTTGTCGTCATTTCCTGCTGCGACTGCTGCAGCTGAAGAGGTGAGGCGACTACAGCACAAGGTGAATACGTCACGGAAATTGGGAAATATACTGAAATATATACAAGATGGACTTCCGCTTCCGGTCGGTTAGGCTTGAGTTGGCAGATTTTTGTAAGAAGGTGTGAAGTGTGTGTGCGAGAGGTGGAGTGGAGTAGCGAGAGTGAGTGTGAAGGAGGGGGATAGAGAGAGAGCTAAGGAGGATGAAGGAGTGAAGGGAGTGAAGGGAAAGGAGAAAAGGTTAAGAGACGGGTGAGAAAGAAGAGTGCTAGAAAAATCTAGGGGATTCAGCGGGAATTTGGAGGCATAGTGTACATAAAGAATAGAGCAGTAAGATAGTATAGAAAGGTAAGCACTCTTGAAGCATAGAATAAGAATAATAAGATGGAGAAGATAAAGGAGAAAATGGAAAGAGAGAGATATGATAGTGTTGGGGAAGATATGGAAAAGAGAAAGAGGGAGATGTTGGGAAGAGACTCAATAGGAGGAAAGGAGGAAGCGGAAATTTTTAAGAAGAGCAATAAATTGGTTAGGTCACCGCAGGGGGAAGGATTGATTAGAGAGGGAGATAAAAGGGATGTTTGTGAATTTGAGAGAGGAATTAAAAGTAGAAATGAGAGGGATTGGAAGGGGTGAAAGAGGAAATAAGGAAGACGGGGGAAGGACAGAAGGAGGTGTTGAGAAAGGAGGTGGAAAAGATGAGAGAAGAATTGAGGGTGAGAGAAGAAAGATGGAGTAGGGAGAGAGATGAATTTATGGAAAGGATTAGGAAGATAGAAAAAGAGTTAGAAGGAATCAAGGAGGAGAAGTGGGAGGAGAGGGGAGTGTGGTAGAGAACATAGGAGATAGAAGGATAGAGGGGAGAGGTAGGGAGGGGGAAGTGGAGGAATGGAAGGAAAGAGTAAGGAAACTTGAAAGGAGATGGGAAAGGAAAGAGAGAGAGAGCAGAAGGAAAAACTTTCTAGTAAAGGGGTGGAAAGGAGGGAAGGAGGAGGTAAAGCGAGATCTAGAGGAGATGTTGAGGGGAATAGGATTAGGAATCAAGATTAAGGTGGAGGAGGTAAGGAGACTGGAGGTAGGTAGGAAAGAAAGAGGAAGTATGTTAGTAGTGACAGTAGAGAAGGAGGAGATGAAAAGGGAAATATTAGCGAACAAATGGAAATTAAAGGGAAAGGGGGAGATTTGGTTAGAAGAAGATTTGATGGGAAGAAAAGAGAACGAGATGGAGGTTGAGAAGTATAGCAAGTAATGAGGAGATGAGGGGCAGGAGGGCAGGGGGGATATGGATTGAGGGAGAATAGTGGAGGTGGGATGAAGAAAGGGAGGAGTTAAGGGATGCAAAGGAGAGAAAGTGGGAAGGGAATGTGAGGGGAAAGGATAGGGGGAGAGGAATAGAAGGAGTGAGGGGGAGATGAGAGTGACACAAAGTCAGGGGTAATAAGAAGGAGGGGAGAGAGAGATTATGGACGCGGTTGGGGCGGACAGGGACGAGTTGGAGGAAGAGAGAGAGGGAAGGGAGAGGGGAGGAGAGAGGGAGGAAGGGATGAAAGGGGGAAGGGGAGAAGAAACAGAGGAGGGAGGTGGAGGGAAAGAAGAGAGGAATAAGAATAGCATTTTGGAATGTGGCGGGATTGGGAAATAAAGGTAAGGAGTTTTGGAAGGGTCTGGAGAGATGGGAGGCAATGGTATTAGTAGAAACATGGGTAGAGGAGAAGAGATGGAGGAAGATAGAAGGGTTTCTGCCAAAAGGATATGATTGGAGGATACAGTGGGCGAAGAGAATGAACAAGAAAGGAAGAGCAATAGGGGGAATGATTTTAGATATTAGGAAGGAGTTAATAGAAGGGAATAAAAGAGAACGAAGGGAAATAGATGGAATTATATCAGATGAGATTAAGTATGGCAAGGGGATAGTGAGAATAGTAGGAGTATATGTAAACCAGGATTTGGAAAGAAAGTTAGAAGATCTGAGAGGATGGATGAAGGAGAAAGAGGACGGGATAAGGAGGATATGTGGGGGAAATTTTAATGCTAGGACAGGAGAAGAGGGAGGAAAGGTGGAAGAGGGGGAGGGGAGGAGGTGGAGGTAGGGAGGAAGTCGATGGATAAGAAGGTGAATAAAGAAGGAAGAAGATTAATAGAGTTTATAAGAGAAAGGATGGTGGATTCTAAACGGGGGGTTAGAGGGGATGTAGAGGGTAACTGGACATATACAGGGGGTAGAGGGGAATCGGTTATAGATTTAGTTTTGGTAAATGAGGAAATGGAAGATGAGGTAGAAAGTTTAGAGGTAGGGGAACAAATAGACTCGGATCACCATCCAGTGGTAGTAGGATTAAAAGAGGGAGAAAGGAAGGAAAGCAAAAGAAGAAAAAATAAGAGAACTCAGAGGGAAATGGGACGAAGAGAATAGAGGACGCTTTAAGATGGAATTGGGAAGAGTAGAGTTAAAGGAGGAAGAAGTACAGGAGGGCATAGAAGGATTAGGAGCAAGGATAAGAGAAACGTTAGAGAGAATAGAGGAAGAGAGAGGGAAGAAAGGAAAAAGTGAAAGAGGATGGTGGGATGAGGAGTGTAGGGACAAAAAGAAAAAGGTTAGGAAGGCACTGAGAGAGTGGAGGAGGGGTTGGAGAGAGGGACAAGAGTATAGAAAGGAAAGGAGGGAATATAAGGAAATATGTGAGGAGAAGAAGAAGGAGGAGAATCGGAGATGGGAGAAAGAGGCAAAGGAAGCAAAATCGGGGGGACAAGTGTGGGAGATCGTGAATAGGAAAAGGAAGAAATGGAAGGGGGTAGATTCGGATATAAGAATAGAGGAATGGGAAGAGTATTTTAAGAGGTTATTAGGAGGAATCGAAAGAAGAGTATTAGGAGGGGAGAGAAGAGAGGGGAGACTGGGGAAAGAGAGAGAATTGGATAAAGAGGAAATTAGTAAAGTGCTGAGGAAGATAAAAGATGGAAAAGCGATAGGTGGGGTGCCGGGGGAGGTATGGAAGTTTTGAGGAGGAGAGATAGAGGAATGGGTTTGGGGGATATGTAATAAGATTTGGAAGGTGGAAGGATGGCCGAAGGAGTGGAAGGAAGGAGTGTTAGTACCGATACGGAAGAGGGGACAAGGGAAAGTAGTAGGCGACTATAGGGGGGTGACGATAATGCCAACGTTATATAAGATTTATACGGCGGCATTGGCAGAAAAATTAAGGGAGGTAGTGGAGGAAAAAGAGATGATCCCACTGAATCAAACAGGGTTCAGGAAGGGGATGGGGACGATAGACAATATATATATATATACTGAATTACCTGGTGAACAGACAGATAGAAAAGAAGGAAAATGGTGGCAATGTTTGTTGACTTAAAAGCCGCGTTTGATTCGGTGGACAGGGGGATTTTACTGAAAGCGATGAAGGAAAGAGGGATAAGAGAAGGGTTGGTGGAAAGAGTGGTAGAGGTGCTAAAAGAAACAAGGAGTAAGGTAAGAGTAGGTGGGGAAATGGGAAAGGGTTTCTAGACAGCAAGAGGTGTGAGGCAGGGGTGTCCGCTAAGTCCCATTCTGTTTAATTTACTGGTGGCGGATTTAGAGGAAGAAATGGGGAGGGGTGAAGATGGGGGGGGTTAGAGTGTATTCGCTGTCATATGCGGACGACGTGGTGTTATTGGCGGAGGGGGAAGGAGAGATGAAAAATATATTTAAACGGTTGGAAAGGAAAGGGCTGGAATTAAATGCAGAAAAAACAAAGGTGTTAAGGTTTAAAGAGGGAGGCGGTAGGATGAGTAAGTTCGAATGGAGATGGAAGGGAAAGAAAATAGAAGAGGTGAAAGAGTATAAATATTTAGGGTACATGTTTTAAAGGAATAGAGGGCAGGAAGCGCAGGTAAAGGAGAGGGTGGCAAAAGCAGCAGCAGTAATGGGGCAAGTGTGGAGTAGAGAAGATTCGGGAGGGATTGGAAGAGGAGAGTATGGTTATTTGACACTTTAGTGTGGATGGTGATGGGATATGGGGCGGAGATCTGGGGATGGAAGGAGAGGGAGGGGGTGAGAGATTGCACGAAAGGTATATAAAATGGATGTTGGGGGTAGAAGGGAGAACACCAGGGTACTTGGTGAGGAAGGAAATTCAGAGAGAGAAGATGAGAAGTAGAGCAGGGAAGAGGGCATGGGGGTTTGAAGAGAGATTGGAAAAAGGAAGAGATATTGGAAGCTGGATAGCAAGGATATGTTTGGAAGAGATGAAAGAGAGGATGGGAAAGGGAAAGGATGGTTCGAAGTAGGAGAGGGAGAGAGGTAGGTTTTTCAGGGAAAGAGGAGTGGAGATAAAGGATTGGGAAAGACGGAAAAGGGAAGAGGGAGTGGATTTTGAGGAAATAGAGAGAAGAGATTGTGAAAGACAGAGAGAGGAGAGATAGGAAAAGAACGGAGGTTTAGTAGATTATATGGATGGATTAAAGGAGAGGGAATTCCGGGTTACTTGGAAAAGGGATGGGGAGAGAGTAGATGGAAGAGGGTAGTGAAATATAGATTGGGAAATAAAATAGAAAGGAAGATTTGGGAAGAAGAGGATAAAAAGTTATGCAGACTATGTGAGAGTGGATTGGAATCCTGGGGACATGTCTGGGAGGAGTGCAGAGCTTGGAGAGAAAGAGAGGGGGAAACATGGCAGGAGGCTTGTGGGAGGATTTTAGGAGAGGAAGGAGAGGAGGAGGGATGGATGAGGGAGGTAGAGGAAGAAAGAAGAAGAGTGAGGGAGGAGGGTGGAGAAGACATAAGCAGGGAGGTTGGAGGGGAGAGGGAGGGAGAGAGAGTGGGAGGGATGAGAGAGAGGCGTGGAAAGGATGAGAGGGTGATAATTGGTGAGCGTGAATGAGTGAAGGGCGGAGGAAAGAGGATGAGATAGAAATTTATAAACGAAAGTTTAAGGGTAGCGATAGAGAGAGAGAGAGAGAGAGAGAGAGAGAGAGAGCGGCGATAGGATGGACAGAGCGTGCGAGCGAGGCGGCGTTAGGTTGTAGACTAAGAATTAGGCTAAGATAGATGTAATGTAGAGTTAAGGCGTGTAATGTTAATTTGTAAATTCATGTAACCCCAAGGGGATCATTAAATATACATACATACATACATACATACATACTGAAATATATACAAGTATGGCTAACGAAGAAATAACACTAATCGATGCAGAAAATAATAAAGAATTTAAATATTATCGTCAGAAGATGCTAAAAGGGCAAGAAATGGTAAATATATTTTTATGTTTTTACATTATTTGTGATCACTTATAAAAATATAATTTTAAAACAGAAATTAATATTACCTAACCGGCGTTGATACATTAATTAATTAATTTTTATTATCATTACTGTTACATTTTTATAATAACGATAAGGTAACGCTGATATAATTCTTTATAACCATTGGTGAAGTTAAGGTTAGAAACAGTAGTAAGGCCCTGCGTATAATAGAGGAATATTAGATATTAGAAATAAGAATTGTAATTTTAGAATCAGTTTTCTCAATAAAACTGTAGATAAATAAATTATGTTGTATCTTTTATGATACATTTATGTTTATGCAATTATGCAAGTTTTCTAGGTAGGCTCTAACTCATCATTACTATTACACATTACTCATCAAAAAAAGTAACTTGCAACAAATCAAAATATTAACGCGTTAATAACAAGTTATTTTTACTCATTATACAATGATTCAACTAATGAATTACTTTTTACAATGAGTAACGTGCAACAGTAACGAGTTACTTGTCAAAGTGACCATTTCAATCCAAATACCTCCATTATGGTTATAAAAAATTACAACGTCATTATCAAATCGTTATTATCAAAAAATAAAAGTAACAGTAATTTGTTACTTGTAACGCGTTATTTCCCATCCATAATTATTTGTGATTATTATTTACAGATAATGTATTTGCCTACTCTTTGCTAAGACAAGCCCAAAAATCCGATAAGGAAAAATCCAAAAAATAACTTTTGTTTGATTATTGAAACAATATCAATGTAGTTAGAGAAGTTTTCTGTTGCATACAA
>QKQZ01002655.1:0-11873 GCA_003595255.1 Solenopsis fugax | reverse complement strand
GTTTACAGTATTTAAAGTAAATTTTTAACATATACCCATACAAAGATATTTCCATT
This sequence comes from Solenopsis fugax, assembly GCA_003595255.1. Taxonomy (NCBI): domain Eukaryota; kingdom Metazoa; phylum Arthropoda; class Insecta; order Hymenoptera; family Formicidae; genus Solenopsis; species Solenopsis fugax. The sequence goes on along the minus strand of QKQZ01002655.1, from coordinate 11,817 downwards.
TTTACGTATTACCCCACCAATGAATAGCCCTGGTCTCCCCTATATATATACGATATATTTTACTAAATTATTAACACATAAATATTAAAATAATTTAATTGATCTTAATGTATGATACAAGACATTAATTTGTTTTTTCGTTTCTGGGGACCAATTTTCAAGTTCATACGAATAATTTGCGCATACGAAAATTTACCAAATTCGAGCGTGATTGTGTGTGTGTGTGTGTGTGTGTGTACGTGTACGCGCGCGCGTGTGTCCGTATTTAGTCAAGTTCAGCGGTTGCCATACAAATAAATCTTTTCTTGAAAAGAAGGAAGAAGAATAGACAGTTTTTTAACTTCTTCGACACGCGTTGAATTTTGTCGAGTAATATCAATGTTTTGTTTACGATCACAGTTGAAAAATGATCATGGTATATGATCATAGTATTGAAATCGCTGTTTAAATACAAGTTTAGCCAAGTAATAATCATAGTGATTACGTTTGATTCCATAGCGTGGAATTCCATATCGAAGTACAGAGAGGGGTGGGCCTCGCTTTGCGTGGAAAATAAATGCTTGGGCGGGGAGCTCCTATCCCGCATCCCTTTCACAACTTTCCTAACTCAACCCAACCTCAAATTTTGCTTTGTGACCACGCGTATATGATCACAGGGTTGAGTTAGAAAAGTCGGGGATGATTTTTTATATCATTTACTTTCCACGCAACAGATTTCGAATGAACTTATTTTGCTATGAATACACATTTACATTGTCAACTTTATTTGTTAATAACTTTTTAATGAACAACGAGCGCCTAAAATCTTTCGAAGATCACTCAGGATGATGACCATGACAACATACGTCAAGGTCAAGGTGATCGGAGCTGGGTCCCCTATATTAAAAAATTACCGTTTCGATTTTACGATGTAGATAAATGTAACCAGTGTTATAAATGATTTGTTGTTAAAAATAAATGGTTGTATTATACACGTATTATACAACTTATTATAAGAAGTTAATGATTAAAACTAATTTGGAGAAATTAGAAAAATTAGTGTGCAGTAAGATAAAGCAATATCTGCACGGTGATGAGTGACCATTTCAATAATTCGAAAATACTGTCAAGCGGAGAACAATGTATGTTTCAATTTTTCTTTTTCTCGTCAGTGTATATCATAATGTTTCATAATGACAGCGATATGTTATATATTTCGTAATGTTGTGTAAGGTGGGAAAAATCTAAGGTACTTAAGTTTTGGGGGTCACAAGATTAACAATAAGAAGATAACTATCTAGATCCGTATCATTCTGTTTGCTTATTACATGGTGTTGCTGTTTAATGTAAATCTGATAAGGATTTTTTTATCAGGGAAGGCTTATTAACTTATTAATATTTTCACAAATTGTTTCAATTGAACTCGTGATTATTCTCTATTCTGTGGAAATCACGGAGAGTGAGCCTGTAGTTTTTTTATATCATTTTTGTGTTCTTTTCTTCTAGTCTTTCATTGCCTTTTGGTCTGGCATATGTATATAGTGTTATTTTTTACAGCTGATTTTATACACCATCTCACATTGCGATATCGGATCCATGCAAACTTTGTCAGCTTTTAAAGGACCCCGTATTCTTCTTATGGAAATTGGGTTTAACTCAAATGGGATGAAACTTTGGCAAATAATACTTCGTGTGATGTTGATCAAAAGTGATCATTGCCACAAGTTGATCTTATGAGCCGTTTTTAAGGTACAAGCGTCCAAAGTTAAGAATATTGAATACAATGAATTTTAAGTATTTGAAGTTTTTATGCGTTTATCTATCCATTTATCGATATGTACATACATATACATATTGTATATGTATATAGAGAGAGAGAGTTAACTATGATCCGACTTAAGTAAGACCACTTTATAGAATATATAGGATCTTCCAAACGTGTGGAAATCCTTTAATATAATATTTGTTATCGCAAACTAAGCATTTCCGACAAAAGTTTAGGGTTTAAAAAGATCTATCTACTGATTCTATTAGTTTCACGTTGGGTGACGTCACCAAAGTCAGCTCAAGGTCATATTGATTTTTTAAATGGAAGTCACTCGCCTGTATCTATTGTCGTATCTAAGTATCTTATACTTCCTCCTCGCCGCGCCGCCTGCTCCTGGCTAGGCGACCTCTAGACGGTCCCCACGCACGGTGGGTAGGGAAAGTACGCGCTCTTTTGGCCGATTTTACTAATTTTTATCTCGGTAACTATTGCGCATTTTGAAAAATGTCAAAGGACTTTTCTGCTCAGTTTTACTTGCTCTATCAATCCACGAGAGCAGTGGTGAACTTTACCTGACACCCTGTATAATATTAAAAAAAATTATTTTATATCTATATTTATAAAAAAATTATAGTATATTTATAAAAAATAAAAATATTATATGTATATTTATGATTTTATAGCATTTTATATCCCTTATAACATCCTTTCATAATTTATCCCTTCGTTTTTAATTATATCTCAGCAGATCTGTAAATAATTATATTTGATCATATCTGATTATATCTGTTCAGATTTGGCCAGATAGAGACATTTTGCATATTTGGCCAGATTTGATGAACCTGGTTATATCTCAACAGATCTAATTCTTTTTTCCGGAAGTGCTGATTTATTTTTACAATTTTTTTTATATTTTATTCGGAGAAAAGGTTTTTTTTATAGATTATAACTTATAAGTATAAAAACTATTAAATTGCTCATTGATATAATTTGTGATATTACGTATTTCAGTTTCTTGTAATGACTGTGCTTATGAATGACTGCAGCATGCAGTTTGCATAGATTGGAGATTGTAAAAATTATTTTTTAGTACTAAGATCCGTTGAGACTGACATAGGCCATTTCATGTTTATTTGTTATCATGTTCTTTTACTAAAAGACGTCTTTATAAAAAATTTTAGACATCTTTTAATTACACAGGGCTCCGTTTTTAGACTCCTTTTCTATTGTTTGAATAAAATTTATCATTTCCTATATATTTTTGCGCGCTGAACACGAATCCGGCAAGCAAATTGCTCCATCACGTCAGATTTTTGAGAAAAATGTGGTTAAAGGTGTCAAAAACGACGTTTTTTGACTTATTCGTGATTTTTTTGCTAGCAAAGTAAATTTTTTTTCTACTTCCGCTTACGCCATCTTAAAGTGTCAACTTTTACCTTTAAAATAGATTTTTTCTAACGCCATACGTTTTTCTTTTACCGACTTAATCTCTGTGTAGTCACTACTTCACGACCAACACATTTAACCTCACTTTTCTCAAAAATCTGACGTGATGGAGCAATTTGCTTGCCGGATTCGTGTTCAGCGCGCAAAAGTACATAGGAAATGATGAATTTTATTCAAACAACAAAACCACGGATGTGTTATCTATTAGACGATTTGATACTGTCTAATTATAGATAGGGCACTTTTCCGTTGCTATTTGTTTCAGGATCCTTTTAAACCGTGTTAAAGGAAGAAATTATACAATGCGCAAATTATAGGTCATGAGATTGATTCTTTGTACGAACAGAGCCCTTAAATACCAAGGATTTAAATTGTATGACAATTAGACAGTCATTTATAGTAATAGAGACTAATTCATGCCACTTGTTGATGCTGCTTCATCAATTTAATCATTAGTTCTGCTCGTAACAAAAAGAAAAATTTCATAATTCATGAATTGTTGGCCTAGATATGCTCTGTGTTAATATGTAATGTGTATCCGATCGTCACAATCTTTAATTGGAATAATTTTCTTGTCCATTATTAATACACACATATTTATTGCTCTAGGTCTTCAACCATTTCTTTATTATTCGCGATGAAACGATTAGAATGCTTGTGCATAAAGCCTGATATTGATTTAATCTTTGAATTTATAATATAACTCAAATAATAATTATGTGGACTTATTATATTAAAAAAGTAGTCGAAGTTATTTAATTGTTAAATATTTGTAAGTAAAAAAACAGGTATCATTTATATTTTTTATCTCCACTTTATAATCTTTACCTTTTATAATCATAACCCTTTTTTTTAAAGATCTCATTCAATCGCTAACTGTATTTCCAAAAAGAATGACTCTTTTTATTTGTAAATACCAATTACGGTCTAAATATTTTAATTAGGACTCGAATTATAAAAGTTTAAAAAAAAAATGCATACAAGTTTTTTAGGATTTGATGAATTAAACAGAATTTTAATCTATTCAATTACATGAAATTAAGATATAAAAGATTTAAATATGAAGAATATGAATTAAGAAATAACAAATAACAAATTAATAAGTAGTGTTGTGAAATTAAGAAATAAATGATGGATATCTCTTTTCTTATTGAATAATTGCTTTTGGATATCTAAGAATTTTAATGTGATCTTATCAAATAATTTAAAATTGTTTCAGCTTTGGTAGGCTCGCTGACTATCGGAACTACATTCTTCCTATCGCCGGTCGCCGGTATATTAACAGATAAATTCGGCATCCAAACAACTACCTTCGTGGGAGGTGTGATCGCGTCCGTTGGCCTGCTGCTCTCCTCGCTGTTAACAAACAAGGTAACAAAAGACAACAGAAATGCTCTTTTCCCATACAGCACAGAGCATTGAAAAAGCATTACTCTAAGACAAGCTATCTCAGTTCTTTCAGCTTATCTAACAATAAGTTCTTTATCTCAATGTTGAATACTAAAGTATGAATGTTTTTTCAACGAGAAGTCTATATATTAATTTTCTTCGTTTGTTACTGCAATGTTGAAACAGCATTGAATAAATTATTACCTCTCGAAAATTGAAAAGAAATATATATTCTTTATATAAGAAATAAAATGTTTCTTAAGCATTTTAAAGAAATACACTCGACAGCAAAATTAAAGAATCACCTATTCTGACTCTCAAAAATAGGCGAAATTCAAGAGAGTATAACTTTGTTAAAAATAATCGTAAAAAAATGTTCAAAAAAGTATTTTAAAGCTTGAAATCTCTAATTTTGAGATTGATAATTCATTAAACGATTTACAGATTGTTTACGAAGTTACGCGGATTCAAATGGGGATGCGTCTTAAAAATCTTAAAATTTTTTACAAACTTTGCAAAGCTCCAAGGCGTGAAATAAAAATTGCACGCAAAAGCAGTTTACAGCATTCGAAAGCGCAAAAGCAGTTTACAGCATTCGAAAGCGTGAATCTTTACCTTTAATTTGCGTACTTGTTGAGCGTTATACGATTTTTATTCACTGATTTATTCAACATTGAAGCAAAAATGGCCTTTTATAAATTTCGTAAAAAAAATCCATTAAATGTCAAAATTTCATAAAAATTTTGCCAAGTTACACAGCGTGAAATAAAAATTGCGCACAAATGCAGTTTACAGTATTCGAAAGCGTGAATCTTTATCTTTAATTTGCGTATTTGTTGAGTTGCACGATTTTTTTTCACTGAATTATTCAACACTGAAGCAGCAATGGTTTCTTTTGCTTCAATGCTGAATAATTCGTTGAATAAAAATCGTACAACGCTCAACAAGTACTCAAATTAAAGATAAAGATTCACGCTTTCGAATGCTGTAAATTGCATTTGTGTGCGATTTTTAATTCACATTAAATAAATTCGCAAAATTCGGAACATGCTTTGCCGCATCTTTATTTGTATCCGTATAGCTCCGTAAAAGATCAGTATATTCAAAGCCGATATAAAAAGTATGTAAAAACTTTAAGCTGTAAAATGCTTTTTGAGAAATTTTATTATGATTTATCATTTTTGTCGATGTTACACTCTCTTTTGGACAGTAACTGTAGGTGATTCTTTAATTTTGCTGTTGAACGCTCATTCAATTTTTGCAGAAGTTGTTCAAATAAACTTCGTAAAAAAAAATTGTAAAACGATCTTTCTGGGCTTATTTTAAAGGGCGAAGCCTTTTAATTATTTGAGTTGATTTTTCTCAGAAATTTTTTTACACTAGAAAATGAAGTAGGAAATTCAAAAAAGATTTTAAAGAATCAAAAATTTTGCAAATTAAAACAAATCTACGGAGTTACAAATTTTTGTTCATAATTCAATAAAACACCAAAAATATCGTAGATTATTTTTTACTTAAGAAATCATTTTGAAGGGTTTCTTTAATTTTCAACTTCATGTTAATTTGAATGGCAAAAAAATTGTAACTCCGTAGATTTGTTTTAATTTGCAAAATTTTTGATTCCTTAAAATCTTTTTTAAATTTCCTACTTCATTTCCTAGTGTAAAAGAATTACCGAGAAAATTCAACTCAGATAATCAAAGGCTCTTTAAAATGAGCCCGAAGAAAGATCGTTTTACAATTTTTTTTCACGAAGTTTATTTTCACAAAATTTTTATGATTATATCTTTTAAACGAAGGGCGAGCGACGGCTAAAACTAGTTGGAGGTTATCCAGAGCATAAACTTGATAACATATATCAAGATCAAAATCATCGGGGCTGCCTCACCTATTCGGTATATTTACCCTTTACAAGTAAATCTACCATTCAAGCATTCATCGATTTTAATGAAACTTGGCATACTTGTAGAGTATTAAAAAATAATAGACACATATTTTTTTATATCTGCAATGGTGCAAGTTTAAGGGTGGAAACAATCCCTCGTTGTCATAAACACGAGTACTTAAATCCTTGCATTTCAGCTGACGATTAGAGCTATCTCTAGAGGAATTTTAGAGATGATAAGAGGATATGTTTTTTAAAAGCAATTTCAATGTAAATATTGCAGAATTTAAAATGACGGATCCAATATAGCAATCTAAACAATCTTATCTCGCTCTTTGCCGGACTCAGGAATAATCGACGAGGAGATGGCGAGTGTCTATCCTCATTTTGTTTTTCTTTTTGCTTTTATCTTTTATTATTTTTTATATTTTTATATTTTTTGTTTTATAATTTTTTAACCCTTAAGTGGGCGCGCCTCCCGGCCGAACGTTAGTAAGCACGCGCGGCACTGAGTGCCGCATTACAAATTTATGATTTAGGAGTTATAATAATTGGCTAAATAATTGCAAAATCGTCATAAAAGAAAATAAAATACATTTATAATAAAATATATTAAAATTTAAGTATAAATTTTGTGTATATTCTCTTATGAAATTAATTCGGTTAGAATTCGGTATAATTAAAAAATTAAAAATAAAATAATTGTGTTTAAAAATAAAAACACATTTATTTAAAATCAAACATAGAAAAATAATAACAGTGCTGTTACTGGATAATGATGTAAAATAAACTTTTTAAAACTCTTAAAAAATAAAAACAATAATTATAAATAATCAAAATTGTTTTTCGTCAGCTGAAATGCAAGGATTTAAGTACTCGTGTTTATGACTACGAGGGGTTGTTTCCACCCTTAAACTTGCACCATTGCAGATATAAAAAAATATGTGACTATCCAAGTACTTACTGTCGATTTAGAATATTTTTGAGACTTATGACAGGAAAAGGGAAAAGTTTGTCCAGAATGTCTCTAAAATAGTTTCCATTTGTTTTGTCTGGGCTGTTTATCTATAACACAACCTAATGTAACCTAACTTTAGTCTAATTTATTCAAAATTAGCGCTGGGAAAAGAGATATTAGACAGTAATACGAGTAAAAACAAATTAAAATAAAGAGAATAATTAACATCTCGCATTATTACAATTATTTATATAAGCATGATTTTACTTACGTTTTGAGGCGCACGCAGCACTTCGTACCGCAAAATGTGTCTTAATGTTTTCAAAGTGGATAAAAGATTAATTACTTGATAGGCAAATGCGACAATTTCGCTATCTTATGGTTAAGATGTTAAATGAGGAATACAGAAGGTCGGTAACAGAAGAAAAAAATATATTACTAATGATTTTTCAGAAATACTAATTTTGCGGCACTCAGTGCCACGGCACACCCACTTAAGAATTAATATGTTTTTAGGAATATCTTTCTTATTTATCCTTTCTTACAACATCACTTCTCGCGCTTTATGTTTATTTTCATTTTTATTATATATTTTTTATTATACAAGGTGCTCCCGGGTTAAACAGCCAAACTTAAGGTAATTATTTAGAGATAGGGAGCCAGCCCCGATGACCTTGACCTTGATATATGTTATCAAGGACATGGCCCTGTTGGAGTAACCTCCAACAAGTTTTAGCCGTCGCTCGCCCTTCGTTAAAAAGTTATTATCATAAAAAGTTGTAAAAATTATCTGAATAATTTACATGATATAGAGGATTTTGTGTGAAAAATGAATGCTTGGGCGGAGGAGGGGTTTCGCATGTGTGGAAAATCGCAAATCCATTTGGAACGCGAAGCTAGATCCACCCCACCCNCCCCTCGCCTCGCGTGCAAAACGTGGTTTACTGATGTACTGTTCGCAAACCCATGTGGAACAGTATACGCGGTCTGCAAATCTACTGTTTGACATTATTGATCGAGCGAAGTTTATGTTTACCTTTCTTACTAAGATGTACTGTTTCAGTATAGCATGAGCCAGCAAAAGGATATATTGTTATACGGATATCATTGAAGTAGTAAAAATGAAATTGTACGAGTTTCTCGCTCTAACAACAAATTATGATGAATTAATAAAGTACTTGTGCGCGAAAAATGTTATTCGTAAAAAAATTAAGTGTCCGCGTTGTAAAAATATTGTAGAACTAATTAGTGGACAATTAAATTTCCATTATGCACAACATTATTATAAACAAATATAAATAAATAAAGTAAAAATATGAAAAAATAGTATCATTTTTATTATTTTGTTATTATACTATTTATTATTGGGGTGAAACGAGGTCTACAGATGTATTGTTCCACATAGGTTTGCGACGGAATAATTTCGGAAAAGCTGCTCTCCATACTCACACACACACACGCACGCACGCACGCACGCATGAACGCGCACGCACACACACGGGGGGGTGCAAGGAGTGGGCCTACGGCCAACCCCCTCCAACACCCCGTCGATAAGGAACCTCGCTTTACAACCTATTTACCGACGGGGTGGGTGCGGGAGGGGGTGGACCGTAGGCCCACCCCTTGCACCCCCCCGTGTGTGTGTGTGCGTGCGTGCGTGCGTGCGTGCGTGTGTGTGTGAATGAGTGAGTGGAACAGTACATCTGTAGACCTCGTTTCGCTCGCGAGGCAGAGGGAGGGTGGATCTCGCTTCGCGTGGAAAGTCGCAAACCCATGTGAAACAGTACTAACAACTTGTAAGATGAGCGTCGTTCCGCGTGAAAAGTCGAAAATCCATTATAATTTTCACAAACTTTTTATGATTATAACTTTTTAACGAAGAGCGAGCGACGGCTAAAACTTGTTGGAGGTTACTCAGAGTCATACCCTTGATAACATATGTCAAGGTCAAGGTCATCGGGACTGGCTCCCTATCTCTAAATAATTACCAAACTTAAAATATGAATTCAGGACCTCAAAACAAACAAAAATTTTCCTCCGGACGTATGCTAGCAAACGCTTCGTTCAAGAGATATTTACTTATGAAGTTACATAACTGTAGGAATGAATAATTAAAATATCTTTTGTTTTTTGTTTTGAAGCTCCAAGGTTATTGATAGGCTTACATTCGCAAAGCTTGTAGTTCGTAGCTCGTAGCTGTTAGTTCGTTGAATGCTATTGTAGAATAAACTTATAATCATGCCTCGTATCGTATTCTAATAATGAATATATCGATATGATATATTTATATGGGTTTTGTGACGGAAATGTTAACGCTACTGGCCGTGAATACGCCGCGCAATTTCCGAACAGAAGATTGCCGTATAAATCAGAATTCTTTTTAACATTTCAACAACTGAAGGAAACTGGGTCATTTAATATGGTTCCCCGGACCGATGGAGTTTTTGCACCACTGCAAAATGAAAAAAGAACAGCCATCATATTGCAAGCATTTCGATCAAAATACATCAACAATTTCTATGTAATGTATGGTTTGGAATAATAGGCAATATTTTAATTAGACCTCATTTCTCAGCTCGCTTGAATGCGAATGGATTTCTCGCATTTTTAAACAATGACCTTTTGGAAAACATTCCTTTGAATATGAGAGTAAATATAAATTCCTGGTTTCAATTGGACGGCTGTCCTGCTCACTATGGCAGAGGTCCTCGACAGTGGCTTAATACTTATTTTCCCAGAAGATGGATCGATCGTGCTGGACCTGTGGTTTGGCCTCCGCGTTCACCGGATTTAACACCATTCGATTTTTTTGTATGGGGTACTCTGAAGCAAAAAGTGTATGGAATGCCTGTTAATGACCTTCAATTATTAAAACGAAGAATCATGCAAGCGTGTGAAGAAATTACGAATGAACAATGTCAGTCAGCCACTCGTTCTATCATTGATAAATGCAATGCTTGTCTTCAGGCTGGAGGCCATCATTTTGAACAAAACATTTAATGTAATAACTAATTTTGATTATTATAAAGCAATAAAAGGGGTATATCTTATTTCGAGCTTATTTCAACATTATTCATTCCTACAGTTCTGTAACTTCAAAAGTAAATATCTCTTGAACGAAGCGTTTGTGAGCATACGTCCAGAAAAAAATTTTTGTTTGTTTTGAGGTCCTGAATTCATATTTTAAGTTTGGCTGTTTAACTCGGGAGCACCCTGTATATTCATAACAGTAATGATATAAAAAAAATTCCTTTATACATAAAGAATTTGTATACCAAGCACACTTTGTGACTGATAGAAGAGAAGAGGGTATTATGGCTATTGTAGACATTACGTCTACCTCCATTATCTCCGTTATTAGGTGACGAATTTTAACAATTGTTTATGGAATTATTCAATTAGTAGCCCGCTGTTTTTTAGTGGCACTAATATGCCAATACACAATAGCTAACAAGTATTATAAGGCATTTTTATTTTTGAGCACTTCTAAACTTTTTCAAAGTACATTTTAGCACTTAATTACACCTACTTCCTCATTGTTTTTAAACTTATCACACGAATGTATGTACACTCGAGTGTTTTTCTGTTATTTAATTTTTTATTTGGCTGTATACACTTTGCGTTATGCAAAGTTAAACAATAATATATATATTGCATATATTGCAAAAATGAATCATTAAGGTTATTTTAGTTATTAAACACAATCTCTATATTGTGTGCAACAAAAATTTAACTTTATAACCACTTCAAAAAAATAAAATTTTACTCCAAATTCGCAATGTGATTGATCAATTATAATCAATTATAATTAATAACTAAATAATTTGAGCTAAAATTGGGGAAAAGAAACTTTTAAAGTTTTATCCTCTTTCACTCCGTGAAACATTAATTAAGAGTTATGGGATATTAAATATTATTTCATTTCATCATGTAATATATATTCAGTTAATTTACTTAATTAATTAAATTAATTCTTTTGAAATATTTATCTAAAACGTCACCGGATGGTTTTTGCCGTACCTCAATAGAAGCTATATGAAAGTATGCTATTATAATTCAGCATTAATTGAATCTTCAATTTCCTTGAGTCTTCTACTTTTTTATTTTCTGATGTATGAGTGATCCGTGCAAATTTTGTTCAGTTGTTAAAGCAAACTTTAGTTATCTTTTATTGCTGTATCGTTTAACTTTGATGTTTTTTTGTAAGAAAATAATATAAGGGCTAATATACATCACCTTTCATTTTTTAAAAAGAAACACATGAGTAATGTACAAATGCACTTGGATTTATTAATACTGTCTATATTAAATGAAGTAGCAATACAGGGCCAGTTCTAACTTGGAATGCCGAGGGGGCTCGAGTGTGCGGGGAGTAAATGTTGGCGCGGGGGA
>QKQZ01002653.1:0-10072 GCA_003595255.1 Solenopsis fugax | reverse complement strand
GCTCACTTGCACACCGTTCAGTTGCGCACCGCTCACTTGCACACCGCTCACTTGCTCGGTAGGAGACCTCGCTGATGGGAGTGCCGTAGGCCCACCTCCTTGCACTTCCCGTTTGTGTGTGTGTGTGTGTGTGTGTGTGTGTGCGTGCGCGCGCACGGTGCGCTTCTTTTCGTGTCTAACTAAGCGGTGGGCAAGTGAACGGTGTGCAAGTGAGCGGTGAGCAACGGAACGGTGTCTAATGGGACCGTGTCCAAACNGGAACGGTGTCTAATGGGACCGTGTCCAAACTATCGTGTCTATTTGCACTGTGTCTATTTGCACGGTGTCTAATTGTACGGTGTCCAAGTGAAGGCCACTCCGTATGGGAAGTACAAGAAACGGGAAGGAATAATAAAAAAAGGGAGGGCAATGAGGGGAATGATTATGGGAATAAGGAAAGGGATAGGAAGAGAAAAAGAGAATAGGGAAAAGAAGGAAGAGGGATTACAAACAGTTAAAATTAATTTAGAAGAGTGGTGGAGGTTAGTGGGAGTGTATGTAAATAGGGATTTAGGAAAAAATATGAGACGGTTAAGAAAATGGATGGAAGATAGAGAGGAGAGGGTGAGGGTATTAATAGAGGGGGATTTCAATGTGAGAACGGGGAAGGAAGGGGAAAGAATAGGAGGGGAGGAAGAGGGAGGGATGGGGGAGAGAAAGAGGAGTTCGAAGGACGAAAAGGTGAACAAAGAGGGAAAGAAATTGTGTGGTTTTATAGGGGAGCTAAGATGGTCGATATTGAATGGAAGCGTAAAGGGGGACGAGGAGGGAGAATGGACTTATACGAGAGGAAAGGGAGGGACAGTAATAGATATCTATGTGATCGCGAATAAAGGGACGAGAGAGAAGGTGGAAAAGTTGAAGGTGGAAGATTGGGTGGATTCCGACCATCAACCGATAGCGGTATGGAAGGAGGAGAACGTAGGGAAGAGAAGTTTGGGAAAAGGAAAAGGAGAGGAAAAAGGGAGGTTTGGATGGAAGAGGGCAAAAAGAAATTTGAGGAATACTTTGGGAAGAGGGATGGTGGGTGTGAGGGGGTGGAGGAGAGATAGAGGAAGCTGAAGAGGAGAGTGGAAGTGGCGTTAGAAAAGGATGGGACGAAAGGATGAGAAATATAAGGAGATGAGGAAGAGATATAGGAAGCATTGTAAGGAGAAGAAGCGAAGAGAGAGAGAAAGATGGGAGAGGGAATTAGAAAGAGTAAGATCGGAAAGGGATGTGTGGAAGGTAATGAATAAAGGAAGGAGAAGGAGAAAAAGAGTTAGGGAAAGGATCGAAATGAGGGAATGAGAAAGACACTTTAAAAAAGTACTAGGAGGAGTGGAGTGGAGGTTAAGAACGGGGAGGGGAGAGGGGAAGAGGAAGAAGAAGAGATAAGCAGAGAGGAATTTGGGAGGGCGATAAGAAAGCTGAAGGAGGAAAAAGCAACGGGAGGGAATGGTATAGTGAATGAAGTGTGGAAGTATGGGGGAAAAAAAATAAGGAAATGGGTATGGGAGATACGCAACAAAATGTGAAAGGGAGAGGGATGGCCGGAAGAATGAAGGGAAGGGGTGGTGGTACCAATAATGAAGAGGGAAGAAAGGGAGAAAGTGGAGGACTACAGAGGGATTACATTAACACAGACGGTTTACAAGGTATATGCAGCGGTTCTGGCAGAGAGATTGAGGGGAAAGATGGAGAGTAAGGGAATATTACCACCGAGTCAAATAGGATTTAGGAGAGGGGTAGGAACAATAGATCAAATATAGGGGAGAGTGGGGTAAATCGGACCGTGTTCCAAATCGGACCTTTTTAATTTAAATGAATACGGTTAAACAGATTTTTGTGCCATTTATAATGTAAAATCCTTATAAGACATCGAACATGTGACAGCAGTTTGACAGTTCTCTGTCATAACATTCACAGAATAGATGCGAATATGTATTTTCAGTCATCGTGCGAAAATTTTTTTAAAAAAGAAAATCCTTGTAAATTATTATTTAAAAAGTGTTGAAAATTTGAAAGATAATTGATTTAAGATAATTAAAGAATGTAGAATTCAAAAATATCAAGCGTTTTGTGATCATTTTTGTATTTGTTCCAAAGATTAAAAGAACCCGTGTCCAAGTCGGACCTTTTTTGGATGTCCAATTCGGATCTACATATACTCGTGTATGCCGTAGGAGGAAACCTTTTCACGATTTATGTTTGTTTTTTTTTGCTTTTTAGTGAAAAATGGATCGCACTTATAAACGAAAAACAGACAAAATAGACATATAAATGCTTCAGCTTGCTGTTCTCGATATAAAAAAAAGAAAATCATTAAGCCGACCAGATTTGGTCCAAGGAACATTAAATCAGTAAAATATCATGAATCATCACACTCAGATTAATTGAGTTTTTTCTATTTCAATTCTAATAATATAAACTGTTAGTAATTTCTTTTCTGAATAAAATTTTCATGCTTGACCGCCAAATTACTAGTTTTACTCAATTCTAACAAAAATACATGAAAAAATTCTATCAAAAAATCCATAAAAATAAGAATGTCCGATTTGTACCAGGGGGTGGTCCGATTTGGAACCGCTGGTTCCAAATCGGACCGGAAAAAACGTTTTTACATTTTCCTTTATAGTTCAACACAGATGAGAGATACGTCAAAATGGTCTGAAGCAAAAATGAAGGGAATTAAATTATCTTACCAACGACACCTTCAGTTTTATGATTGGACTTTATTTGTGCCTTATAGAGAGCAAAAACAGCAACTAAGTCCGATTTACCCCCCTCTCCCCTATGTATTGAACTATCTAATAAACAAGAAGATGGCGGAGAGGAAGGGCAAGATGATAATGATGTTTATGGATATAAAGGCAGCCTTTGACTCGGTGACAGGGAGATACTGGTGCAAACGATGAGGAGGAAGTGAGAGAGAGCTTGGTAATGAGGTGCGAGGACGTGTTGGAGGAGACCGTGAGTAGAGCGAAGGTGTGGAAAGGGGAAAGGGGAAGTTTCTGGACGGGGAGAGGGATAAGACAAGGGTGCCCATTGAGCTCATGCTTATTCACACTGCTGTTGGCAGATTTGGATGAGGAGTTAGAAAAAGGAGGATGGGGAGGAATAAAGGTGAAGGGAAGGAAAATATATTCTTTGGCCTATGCGGATGATGTGGCAGTGGTAGCAGAGGAGGAAGTAGGGATGAAAGGGATGATAAAGACGCTGGAAAGATATGTGGAACAGAAAGGATTAGAGGTGAATGTGGAAAAGACGAAAGTGATGAGATGTAGAAGAGGGAGTGGGAGATAAAAGAAGATAGTGTGAAAATGGAAAGGGAAAGAAATGGAAGAGGTGAAAAAGTACAAATATTATACTTGTGATACGTGATGATGGCAAATGGGGATCAAAAAAAAACATAGAGGAGAGAATCAAGAAGGAAGTGGTGGTGATGAAGAAAGGGTGGGGATGAGGAAAGGAAGTGTAGGATATGTGGAGGGGGAGAGGAAACGTGGGAGCATGTGTGGGAGGAATGTACAGATTGGGAGGTAAAAAAGGGTGGCAGGAGATGGTGGATGAGGTCTTAGGAGAGGAGGGAGAGGGAAAGGTTTGGACGAAAAGACTAAAGGAGATGAGAGAGGCAGGAGGGTGGCTTGAGATGAATGGAAGTATGGAAGGAAGGAGAAGAAATGCGGCGGAAACGGAGGTCCGAGGAATGAGTGTGGATGGATGTATGGATGAATGAGTGTGATTCTCTCTCTCTCTCTCTCTCTCTCTCTTTCTCTCTCTTACATGCGGAAAGAAGGAATGCGAGGAATTGAGAAGATTATTTGATATTGTAAGCGGAGTGGAGGTCCGCAAAGGGAATAAGTAATATTTATGAATGTATATGTATATATTACTTATTACACTTCATATACTATTCATTTTCACACAAATGCTAATATTATTTGTAAACGATATTTCCTTCGCACTACGATAGTTTGTACAATTATTTAGCGTAGTTTTTAATAGTTTAATAAAATTTTAATGTGATAGAGATTTGAAAATATAGCCTTAATTTTCAAAACATTATTAGAAATAATTGTAAGATTATAGAAGCTTAACTATATTTATTATTGATTCAGAAATTGATTTTTAGCTGTAGAATCTTACTATTTGATTGTTGCCAAGACAGATTACAACTTCACTTTCAGAAAATAACACGGTTTTATTGAAAAACCTTCACGAAAGAAGAGAATTAATGCGTAATTCCAAACATCATCCCTTACGTTTCTTTACAAAATCAATCAATGATTTAAAAATATCTGTGAACATCTGTCATAAGACTATCACATGCATCTATCTTCAAAACATATTTATTTTTATACCACGGATTACTTGTGTGGAAATTCTTCCTAGGCTGTAATCGGAGCCAAGTTAACTTTTTTTACTTCTGAGGCCCAAGTTAGGACGCTCAATTTTGAATTGTCACACTTTGTTATCTAGGATCCATATTGCTTTTTAAACTTGGGCCAGTATAAAAATATTAGCTTGGATCTAAAAATTATAAGAATCTATGTATGTAAGAAAAATTGGACAAAAATCAAATACTATATTATTGCTCAATTTAAATTTTAATAAGTCTTTAAACTATGCTAAATAATAATTTCCTTAATAAATTAACAAAAACAGTAATTTTTATCAATATATTTTTGAATAATATTATAAAAGACTTCATATGAGCTATCACTGGAAAATCGTACAATAAATTATCTTCAAAGAAAAGTTGAGACCAAATTGGACTGCAACTAGACAAACCTAAGTATAACTATCTTGGAGAAAAAGTCAAATCCAAAGTATGCTCTCCATGAGTCGCAACTAGCAAACTTAAATTAAACTATTTTAACTATACTCTAAATAGGCTTGAGTTAGACATACCTTTATTTTGCCTTATAATGCCCATATGGAGCCAATATTAAATATGGAATGCCTGGATAAATTTCCACACGAATATTTCTTTTAGCGCATTAACGACGCCTACGTAGCGAAATAATAATATCATGCTGTGCAGGTACTATTAGTGAGAACGGAAAATCTCATATGGATTCGTTTCATTCTACCAGCGCTCAATGCAAGAATATGGAGTACTCTTCTACATTGGTAATTATGCACACTCAAATTGAAATAGAGTTCTATATATTATTGCGCTATACTTGTCAATTAATTGAATGAGAAAAGCCTTCTACGGTCTTAGCTAGATCTTCGTGCTATGTTTTGTTTTTTGTGATTTTATATACCCATTTAAGTTTAACGAAACTGCCCGCTGATTACTTTTCAGACATAACACAGCCCTAAGTTAAATAAGAATGAGTAATATCACGTTTTTATTAAATTAAAATTAATTTAATAATGATTGATGCTGACTTGCATCTAGATATTAAACCCCTTTCCCCCCTGAAAAAACTGTAAAGAATTTATTACGAAAAATATTACCTCAGCCAGGTTTCTGGAAACTGGGACCTCCCGAATTTCCGGTACTGGTGTCTTAGCCATCTCGATCACTGAGGCTTCGGTGATATTTCTCGCAATAATCGTATATGAGTGAGAACGCTTTCATTATTAAATTAATTTTAATTTAATAATAACGTGATATTACTCATTCTTATTTATTAACTTAGGGCTGTGTTATGTCTAAAAAGTAATCAGCGCGCAGTTTCGTTAAATTTGAATGGGTAGAGGAGAAGAGGGTATTATGGCTACTGTCGACAATATGGTTACCTCTATTATCTCCATTATTAGATGATGTATTCTAACAATTGTTTATAGAGATATACATTTAGTAGCCCATCGTTTTTTAATGATGCAAATATACCAATACATAATAACTGACAATTGTTATAAAGCATTTTTATTTTTGAGCACTTCTAAATTTTTTCAAGGTACACTTTTAACCTTTAATTACACATACTTCCTCATTATTCTTAAACTTGTATTATCACACGAATGTATATGTCCCGCAATAAATGCCTTCCAATATGGTGACGCCACGTCCATTGATGAGTTACCGCGTTTATCTTCTCGGTCGTTTTCACGTTCATGACCGTAATCGAACGGACCGGACAAGCCGCGCAAAATTTCAAACATATAACATAAGGTTAGCAGATCTATGTCAGTCGCGGTTCTCAGAGCTGAAAAATAATTTTATAAACTATTAAATTGCTCAGCAATTTAATTTATAATATTCTGGTTTTATTCAATAACTGCGTTTAAAGTCCGATGAAAATACAACAGTTCGTATAAACTGGAAATTGTAAAAATTATTATTCAGCACTAAGAACGCTGCGACTGACATAGGCCTACTAATCTTATGTTATGTTTTCTTAACTGTTTTCATTAAATAAAAAAAGATATGTAATTTATCTGATTAAATTATGTATCTGCTGCAAATATTTTTTTTAATAGGTTTGGAGTTCCAAATCAGCGTCGTGGTTTGGGACTCCAAACCTATTAAAAAAAATATTTACAGCAGATACATAACTCCGAACCTTTTTCTCAAACCTCAGGTTATATGTCAGGTTATGTGTTATGACATGTGAGATGTCACACAAATATAGGCTGTAGAGATTAGAGAATGCGCATTTACGGCTGATCCGATCCGTCCGATTATAGCCATGAACATGAAAACAATTTAAAAGATAACACGCAATATCAAAACAGGATTGGAAGGCATTTATTGCGCGACGNACGAATGTACATACACTCGAGTGTTTTTTTGTTATTTAACTTTTTATTCGGCTATACACATTTCGAGTTATACAAAGTTAAAACAATAACATGGAATTTTGTTAATATGGTTTTTTCTGCGAAATTTTTATATTGAAATATTTCTTCGATAAATCGATTGTCATTTTAGAGGGTGATTTAGAAACATTAGAGACATCATTTTATGCTTGTTGTTTAATGTTAAATAAGGATAAAATAATATTTCTAATGAAATTTCCAATGGTATTTCTAAAGTTTCTTAACGCAGGAAAATTCTAAATCAGGAAAATTCTGAACAATGAAAAATTAAAAATATATAATTTTGTAACAAGATACTGTGTTTCTTTTAAACTAAAGTAATTTTTTAAAATTATTTTTATGGATAGCCATATTACAACCACTTTTTTCTTCCACCGATTATGCAGTGCATTAGATTTTTATAAATTACGTCCTAAATAATGAATATTTCATTACTTTGAGTCTAGAAATCTACCAAACAACATTTTGACGAATGTAATCGTTCAAGTTTCAATAGAAAATGTTAATTATAAACAAAGTTATTCAATAAAATAAAAATGGGTGCTGTATTACCCTCTTCTTCTCTATATAAAATCACACAAAACAAAACATAGCACGAAGATCTAGCTACGACCGTAGAAGGCTTTTCTTATTTAATTTGTATTATACACATTATCGGTCAAATACTTCACTTTGTTTCGTTTGTCGATTAATTTATTTTTCTGGAAATTGCAGAATTTGATTTACCCAGACAAGCAGAAGAATGATAAAAACGTGAAAGAGTTTCCAACTGAATTGACAATGAGTTTGCAATATTTGCCGCCATGCGATATTATTCCTGGGAAGCTCATTATCGGTATTGAAGTGCGTTATTGGTATTTTGTGCAAGAATCACAAAAAAGTTTTAATATAATAATAACCCATTTACATATATAGTATATAACTCATGTAGTATAATATAATAACAATCTCACATAACAAAAATTGATCCAAGGGATAGCCTGCGGATGTATGTCAAGGGATTTTCTAATATCCTGAGGATATACTCAGATAAACTTAGGAGGTCCTAAGGATATCCTGTGGATACTCCTATGTCCGCTTTTTTACATCCCTAGGATATCATAATTCAGATACCCTCAGGATGTTTTTGGATAATCAAATTTTATCCTAAGAATATCCAATGGATGTTTTAAAATATTTTTTGGGATGTTTAAGGCTCTTAAGAATAAAGATTAATATATTAAATACTTCAAGAATATTATTAAACATATTAAGAATATTATTTAATATTAAATTACATTATAACACTGAGAAAAATTTCCAAGCTTTAACCAATCAAAAAAGTCGGATTATCCTTTTAAAAAGTAACTAACAGATATTTACAATGAACTTCATCGAAAAATCCGATCACCAGTTCATCGAAAATGTATTGATCGGAATATCAGAAGGGAATATCCGTTTGTTACTTCCCGTATGGAAATTCTATCTAGGCTGTACCGTTCTTTTTTTAGTTTTAAAAATAAAAAAAATGTTTTCCAGATCTTACTGAGTGAATCCCATTTGCGCACAGAATAAATCGGACACAGCAAATTGAATGAATTGGACACAGTGTCAATCGGACACAGTAACAAACGGACACACGATGATTGCAATCGGACACAGTGTCAATCGGACACAGTAGGAAACGAACACAGTGACAATCGGACACATTGAAAATCGGACACAGTAACAAACGGACACACGGTGGTTGCAATCGGACACAGTGTCAATCGGACACAGTAACAAACGGACACACGGTGGTTACAATCGGACACAGTGTCAATCAGACACAGTAGGAAACGGACACAGTGCCAATCGGACACGGTAACAAACGGACACACGGTGGTTGCAATCAGACACAGTAGGAAACGGACACACGGTGGTTGCAATCGGACACATGTTCCTTTTCACAGCGGGGTGGATCTCGTTTTGCGTGGAAAATCACAAACCCATGTGGAACAGTACATGTGTAGATCTCGTTTCGCTCGCGAGGGCAGGGGGGTTGTCCTCGCTTCGCATGGAAAGTCGCAAACCCATGTGGAACAGTACATGTGTAGACCTCGTTTCGCTCGCGAGGGCAAGGGGGGTGGGATTGTCCTCGCTTCGCGGGGAAAGTCGCAAACCACCGTGTGTCCGTTTCCTACTGTGTCCGATTGCAACCATCGTGTGTCCGTTTCCTACTGTGTCCGATTGACACTGTGTCCGATTCATCCAACTTGTATCCGATTTATTCTGTGCGCACAACTGGGACTTTCCCATCTAACTACTATTCTTATAGCTTAATTCTGTATTCACTGTTTCGCATACAAGATTCTAAATTCACTATAAATTATAATTACGCATTATTTTACAACTTTGAAAACGCATCGGCGCCAGCGGGATTCGAACCTAAGATCCTCGGAACAATAACCTAACACGCTAACACTGAGCTAATCGTACACTTGTTATATCGTTGATAAAAAGTTTTATTTGAAGTAAAGTTTGTTTGAACAGGAAGAAACTTGTGTGTTGAGTACCGCGCGAACACTTTCACTAGCCCTTTGATCGTATAGCCACAGATATTTTTAAAATAAACTATATAAACTATATAAATAATTAAAATCTGTTCCTGCCCATGGCTAGACCAATAAAGATAGTAAAAAAAATAACAATTGGAAATAGTACCGGAATATGAAAAAACACATTATTGACGTAAAAAGCACATTGCAAAAATCTATTTTGCAACCAATTGTTATAAATTATTAAAAATTGACTGTAGAGGAAAACTGATTGTACTAATAGATTCTACGGGAAAAATTACTAGCGAAACGTATATGACGCTTTCTTAACTGTTATAGTTGTTATAATTGTTATAAACAAATTAGTTGCAAAATTGATTTTTGCAATGTGCTTTTTATGTCAATTTTTTTTTACGTTCTGGTCCTATTTTTAATTGTTATTTTTTGGCTATCTTTACTGGTCTGGACATGGGCAGCGAACAGGTTTTAATTACATCCCTAACAGCACACTTCATTCAGAGGATGTCCCAGGGACGTCCAAGACGTACGAACATCTTTGGGCGTCCCTGGGAGATCTGTGCTGTTAGGGATATTATATACTGATACATGATATCATACATGTTATAAGTATTGTATATGTCCAATATAAAAATCTGGACTCGTGAAATTGTCAAAAACACGAAAGAAAAACGACAAAAGCGAGTCAAGCGCGGTTAACGGTGCGCAGTAAGTAACAACAAAAGGTTATATGTTACATCAAC
>QKQZ01002645.1:0-13212 GCA_003595255.1 Solenopsis fugax | reverse complement strand
CCGCCGGTTTAACGAGCAGACTCCGGACGGCGTCGTCCAAATAAACAGCGCGCCATACGCGCCCCCGCGGCTTTTATTATCGACGAAAACGACAATTTTATTGACGGAGACGAGGACTGTTTGGACCAACCCGGGCGGGCTTGCGCGCCGCGGACGTAAAATAAAGCGCTTTGACGAGTGCCGACAACGCCCGACAACTGCCAACAAAGACCGGAGAGACACTCAAGTCCTGGTGGTGTCTGGATCGTGCGTGATTTCTCGGTCAATGAATAAGCCCCGTCTTTGATCTCGCGGAATTGGCGTACCGAGCGCAGTAAACAGCGCGAAATATTTTACAGCAAATCGCGCGACGTGCGCGTCTCGTCACGCGCTAATAATCTCATTTTATAATTAACGCTTAAACGCGCCGTGCTCTCTAAATCTCGTGGAGTGAAGCGTTACTCTAAAAGAGTGAAAATTGAACTTGTGCAATCTTCGAGTGATTTTTCACTTTACACTTTAAGATTTAGAGAGTGTATTGATCAGTATTGATCATTAGAGATCCACTCTCTGAATCAGTGGAATTTTACTGATTTGCAATGCTATACACAGAGAAAACGATTTCTTCAAACTTAATAAATTTTATTGTATCCAAACAAATTTGTTATTTGGAATGGTCCAAACAAACCAATGTTTGAATCAATAAGTACGATTATTTGAATTTGAAACAATATATATCTTCGTCTTAAATAAATCATTTGTTTGAAACGACAGATATAATATCAATATATTTTGCCATTATCATATAAATAAATTATTTGTTTCATTGTTCGTATACTTATTGTAATCAAATAATATATTATTTGGTTGAAAGATATTACTTTAAATAATAGTGTTATTTCTGTCAAATAATAGAGATTTTTTTAACGAAACAACAAAATTTGTATTCAAACAAATAATGTTTCGTATAAGCATATGTTATTTCAATGAAACAAATTTCAGTCAAATAAATTGGAATATTATATTGAATCTAAAGAAACCTTTTTCTCTGTGTACGCATATAACTGTCATCAGTGACTATTCACTATTTTTCAGTGATTCTGATTAAGAAGGGAGTACTCTCACTGACCGAATCAGTGTATTGTCACTGAAAAACAGTGCATATATCACTGAATGAAATAGTTATAAGTATATCACTGAAAACAGACTATTCACACTGAGAGAAATGTTTGGTAAAATCAACCAAAGTTTGATTGAATAGTGATAAAATGAATTTTATAGTGATAGTTACTAAATACATAGTTGTTTTGACCAAACAATTTGTAGCCTTAACCAAATAATCATTTTCACACAAGAAATTACAAAAAGTTTTGTTAAATGTAACTAAGTTTTTGGTACCAGTAACTATAAAAAATTCAATTTGATCACTATTCTACCAAACCATTTCTCTCAGTGCACTGTTTTTCAGTGAATAATACACTGATTCCAATTTAGAGAGCACAACCAAATCTTTCCCACTTGAGCAAGATTTAAATTAGGCACCTAAACGAAAAAAAATGTCGACACAGGGGTGCGAAGTCGCACCCTGACCTCCCGTGGCGGGTCAAACTGGACCGTCAAACTGGACGATGTCCACTTCTCGCAATTACCACGATAACGAAAATTGGCCATGCGTTCGTGTCCGGATGGGCGGTGGTCGATCTCGCCCAGATTCTTCATCCTCTTTGCTCTCCCACTCCCCCCTCGCTGTTCCCAGAGCTTTTACCTGGTATTACGTCGAGTCCGCTTCTTTTTTCTTCTCGGAGCGAAAGACGCAGCTGCGCCGCAGTTTTCTGAACGCCGTAGGATTTAATTGACAGACGGGGCCTCGCTACGGGGCAACCTTGTATCCACCTTCCGTGCCGCCACCCTGTCGCCTCCCTTCTTATATATATATATAATTCGATCAAGCGCCCCGTTGACGCGTCCCGACACTGTTGACATTTGGTTATTTTGACGTCACGCTGCGAGACGTCGGTGATTCAACGAGAAATAGCGAGACAGGAAGAGAGAGAGAGTGAGAGAGAGAGAGGGGCGGTGAGGACCATTCTCTCGCTAGAACAACCCTTCTATGGGTCCTCGTGTTTCGGGGACCGCCCGCTGATGGACCGTGCCACCGTTTCGGTCCATAAATCTGGCCCGAAGGCCCCCTGAAATTAACGAATCCCGGAGAGAAGTCAAGACCAGGAATCGTAAAAGGTACACAAGCTTTCGTATCGCCACTTATCTCGCAATAGTTCGAATACAATCATTTGTAGATCGAAGAAAAGAGTGAAGGAAGCTAACGATTCGCAATAATCTTGGACTTTCAGGATTCCTTTATGATCCTGTCTATTTTATGATCCTGTGATTTCAATGCACGTCCAACGTTTTATAAACTAGAAGAACCCGAGCGGAAATAAACCATGCACGTATACAAATAACTGGCGAGTAACTAGCGAGTAATTGGCTAGGCTTCTAGTTACCTGGTATAATTATTAGCTACGCTTTAGTTTATTCTCTAACCGGGAAGTTACGGTTCTGAAACAAATGCGCGTTTGATAGCTCCATAACACAATTATTAGTTGCAATTGTAAAAAAATGCCTTTACTTAGCGTATTATGGGATAGGTTCCTAATATGAGGTAGCGTTTCTGCTACATTAATAAACGCATGTGTGTGGTTGGTACCATCATAAACTTATTACTCTTGGGGTGAAATCTATTTAGTAAAAAATTCATTATTAGATTATGCGTTGAAAAAAAATTTTTTTTGAAATTGGATGTCAAGATTTATTGAGATGAGTCTTTAAACCTTGTTTATTATAAAATAAACAAATATTTGATGATAAATTCTGCATGCAGTGATAGAGTAAAGTTGTATTAATAGAAAAATACGAGATGTAATGATTTGCTTAATTATAAATATTAGATTTGGTGATCGTGAAACCGCAAAGCGTGGAACTCATAATATGAGACACTCAAAAATCCCCATTTATTATTGCATATTCTGATTTCGAAAACATTCCAAAATGCTATAATAAAGTTTTTCATTGAGGACTTTCGAATTATGAGGCTTGAAAGTTATGGTCTTCAGCATTAGCACTGAGACTTTAAAATATCTCGAAGAGAATAGATTTTGGAGAAAAATGTTACGTACAAAAGTTTTTGAGTATCAAAATAGCTATTTCATTGGTCAACTAGATTTTGAGTCTGGAGCCTAATTTGAATCTAGTAAGGTCAAAGTGAATAAGACCCATTTCATATAAAAAAAAAACCTTTGTATCTCATATTAGGAACTTTTCTTGAATTAGCAAAATTGGCAATTTTGATAAAAAATTTCATATACAACAAAGTATAACTATTATCGATTGCTAACTTTTGGCGATGAAACTTAATATATAATTTGGATATAAAAATAGGAGTTAATGGTATAAATTAAATAAATTATAAGCCTTTAAAAAAAAGTACCTTATAATAGGCAACTTTACCCTATATCAATTTAACGATTAAGTGCGATATATTGTTATTGACTAGCAATCCGATGGTCAACTATTAAATTCAAATGTAGAGACTTTCTCGAAAAGTTGTATAACGTGAACGACGATGCGACGATGACGTATGCGGAAAATATTAGGAAAGTAGGTATTCGAGAAACGCTTTCGAATATTCTCTCCCGCGTGAACATTTTGCAATTTTACCGTTAATCTGAAACGGATGAATCGCTGTCCTCGTCGATGAAAAATCACGCGGAGGTGCGCGGGCGATGACATCGATCTTTTTTCATGAACACGCCTATGCTGCGAGACGAATGCGAGACGATTAAATCCGCCGGCACGAGTCATCTCGCGCACAAAAACCCGCTCACCGTTTTTCCATCGAACTCGGCTAGGCCTTCACCCTTCGACTTCGTACAAAAGAGATCGGAACGGGACTTGATGATACAAAACGGGGCGTCGAAATACTTTTCGGCCACGAATCCCCATAACCGCCGTGAAATTGTAAAAAATGAACTAGTTACTTATTTGACGAATATCATAAAATAAATAAAATTCGATGGGGCTATTCATTATAACATCGAAAGACGCGATCATAATGATTATTCACATTATGTTTATAACTTATTAAGTAGATTTCATCCCTCAGCACATGCAGTTTCAGCTTTCAGAATTTCTCAATACTATATATTTCAAATTTTACAAATACAGCTAGGTGATAGATAAAATAATGTGAACATCTAGAAAATACACAATTTATTTTAAACTAGCTTATTTTATCAATAAGAGGTTAGTCGATGATTTGCATTTAATACAGAGTTAGTCTTGGAGTAGATTATTATAGGAGCATTCTACAATACTCAAATAGTCGTCAATGCAATATTAAATTACCATTCTTTTAACAGAATAACTGTTACTCTCTAAATCTGAATCAGTGGAATCTTACTGATTTGCAGTGCTATACTTATAACTGTGGTCATCAGTATGATTATTCACTATTTTTCAGTGATTCTGCACAGAAAAAAAATTAGTATCAAATCAACAATTCATTGTTTCATATATAAGCAAGAATATAAAATCTCCTTGGAAGTATTTATAATCTCAAAGAGACATAATTTGCTAATATAAAGAAATTTTGTTTCTTCATGTAAGCAAATTATGTCTGATCAAGATTATCAAATTCTTTCAAGAAGATTTTATATTCTTGCTTATATATGAAACAATGAATTGTTGAATTGATAGTCATTTTTCTCTGTGTGATTAAGAAGGAGGTACTCTGACTGACCGAATTAATGTATTGTCACTGAAAAACAATGCATATATCACTGAATGAAATAGTTATAAATATATCACCGAAAACAGACTATTCACTATCTTTCAGTGAATAATACACTAATTCCAATTTAGACAGTGAGAAATATTGGGAAAAAAATCAGTGTCTTTTACTCTTTAAAACTGCTCATAATAACTGATCAATAATATTTAAATTAGGCAGTTACTGTGACCAGACAATTTTGAAGACCAGAGGACAATTTCTTTCTCCAATATCATTTATATAATTAATTGAAAGTTGTTCTGCTAAAACAATGAGTACAACATTCTATTGTGCAGTGGTTATTCAAACATTGTATGATCTCACTCCAAAAATCGGATAAAATCTGTATTAAAGAGACAAATGATAGATTAATCTCTTATTAATACAAAAAGTAGTGTATTTTCTAAGTGCCCACACTTTGTCCATCCAAATCTCTAAATCGGTGTATTATTCATTGAATGACAGTCAACAGTCTGATTTCAGTGGCATATTTATAACTATATCAATCAGTAATACACACATTGCCTTTCAGTGATAATACACTGATTTCAGTTAATAAATGCCCACCTCTTATGCGGAATCACTGAAAGGTAGTAAATAATCACTGATGATCACAACTATAAGTACAACACTGTAAATCAGTAAGATTTCACTGATTCAGATTTAAAAGTTACCATATATTTCATAAAATAAAAAACATCGCAAAAAGTACGCTGACGTTTGAAGGAGAAGATGACGTTCCTAAGCGCACGGGGGATGGCACCTAACGCGAGGGGGTGCATCACCTGGTGGGACCATCCATCATGAGAAAAGGAAGGAGAGCACCAGCGAGGGCGAGGGAGTCTGAGCGAAAGGGATGCGTCCGCAATTTGTACTCGTCACGTTTCGCGCTGGCGCTCTCGAAAGAGCCGAAAGGGGTTGCAGCGGGGGTTGCAGCTCATAACCTTGTTATACATCGAAACTATATATTACCATCGACTATCTCCTCGCGGCTGTGTGAGGCAACGCGCGCCTGTCCATTAACTCCTCGTCGTAGGATATTAACGTTTTGTATATCGCCGAGGGCGGAAGAGCGGGAGGGAAGCGGGGGGAAAATACGATCCCGGTTGAACTCGTAAAGCACACCCGGTGTACAAGCCGCCCACGTGGAATCTTCTCTCTATGCGAGCCTCCTTTGACCCTTGCACCGTCAAACGAAGGGTTCGGCGCAACAGTTTGAACGACCCTTTGCTTTAGGGAGAAAAGAAAATTAATCCTAAAATTGTAGAAATCAATCTTGAAACGACAATTTCAATTTAATATGATTTAAACTTAACTTACGGAGAGATAAAGCTTAAATCTAATTTCTTTCAAATAGAAGAATTATATTTAATTTTCAAGTGGACAAAATAAATTTAAGTTTAATCATTTTGGATTAGCCTGGAAGTTTCTTAATTTATATTAAGACTATCGAAGTCGGATCACACTATAAATGATGCGCAATACTTGCTATGAAAAAGTTTGTATACCGGTATCAAGTTATTTAACCCTTAAACACATTATTGGAAATTTTCCTGAAATTTTGATCGCTTACTGTATGAAGACGAAATGAGAAAGAAGGATTGGACTAGGCGGAAAAAAATTTGAAGTCTTCCCTATCAATCGTTATTGTCGACCAACTTTATTGCTCAACTAGAATAAAATGGCACGGAAGTAAAATTTTTTCACGAGGGTCTCTCAGACCCTATAATGTGTTTAAGGGTTAAATTTAATTCTTTCATATATGACACGCACGGAATACAATTTTTTTCGTTTTACGTCAGCTTGCATTTTTGTTCTCTCCTAATAAGAAAAGGGTGAAACGCGCTGCCATTTGGACGTTTTAATGCGGGCGTAATTGAAGGACACGTAAGGGGGCTGATTACGGATGACGCGAAAGGGGTCGCGGCACAAAAGTACGGCAAAGACAATGGCGAGCGACAAAGCCGACAGTGATTAAAACGGGAATTAGGAAATTAACGCGGTACCCCTAACACCCTAATTGCGCCTTATCGCCCTTACGGCAGCACGTGTCGCTCGAACTGTCAGCCTCGATCACAAATCTCTGAATCTGCCAGCGACTGTTCTTGCGAAAGTCCAACTGTCTCCTATGGCTCGAGTTGCGGCGCTTCAGGCGCTTTAAAACTTTGTTTTCCCTTGACTTCGATAATTTGTACGTCCTACAGCGTTTCCCCGAGCAGCCGGATGGTTCCCCCGAGGATCGATGAATCGGTCGATCGATCATCCGGTGCGTCTCTCCTTGAGCGTGTGCCGCAGCCGGAAATAGAAGGCCCGTGTCTCGAGTTGGTTTCGGTCTCGATCGGTGTTTGTACAAGCTGACCCTCGTAGACCTCTGGCATAGAGGTTCTCGAAAGGTCCTGGAGAACTCCTCGAGAGTAATCGAGGACGCAGATGTTTATTTTGACGCGTCGGCCTCGCGACTTCTCGAGTGCATAAACGGGTCCGACGGCGCTCGCTTGAAAGTCAAGCGCAGCCGCGGAAATCGCTCTCTAAAAAATATTTTAGTATTAATAAATGCTACATACACAATTTTATATTAAATATCAGAGTTTAATTAATAATATTTAATAACAAGAACAGGAGAGAAAGATGTAAAACGAAGATACATTAGCCGAAAAAATGAAAAAATAAAACACCATTTTTAAATCTTATCTAACTAGAAGAATTTAGAAGCCAGTAATCTTAATTACCCGCACTGAAAAAAAAGACTGGTTATAACTACCAAATGTATAGTGAAATAGTATCAATTAAATATTTGGTCAATGTAATAAAAAATAATTTTACTTTTTTAAATATTTAGTAATTTATACCAGATTTGATAATACTTACTAAACATTTAGTAAAATAAAATTATTTTTGGTTATATTGACATAATATTTAATTGATACTATTTCACTATACATTTGATAGTTATAACCAGATTTTTTTTTCAGTGCGTACAGCACATACTAGCAAAAACATTGCAAAATTCAATTTGCAACAACATATGTATTAACGTTGCTCTAATGTTGCAGCACTATTGCAGCAACGTTAATACAATATTATGTTGCTGCTATGTTTCTGCAACATTACGTATCAATATTTCTGAAGCGGACATTTTACCATTGCTACAATGTTGCTGAAACATTGCAGCAATATTTTGCGACGCTTTTTCTGCGATGCGCTATGTGGGTAGTATCTGAAAGCTATAATATTAATTAATATCTAAATATATATATAATTAATAACAGGAAGGTAAGATAATAGTAATTAGCGTGAAAGATTATTGCAGAAAGATTATTTGTAAAGATACTTTCACAAATTCGATTTACGTAGAACAAACTAGTTGCAAGATGCAGATAAAGTGAGTCTCGAAATCGAGGCTACCGAGGCAAAATAACGAGGCACTCTCGAACACGGTCCACGGACTCGTCCCCAGTCAATCTGAACGTAACGGCCGAGTAAATTTGCGCGTCGAGAGAGGAGCGAAGGGGGCGGGAGAGACGACGAGAGGAACACTGAAGAGGACAAGAGTAAAAAAGAGGGTGGCTGAAGACGGTAGGTGGAGAGGCAGGGGGAACATGGGGAGGCGAGGAAGCCGTTGAGGCGCGATCGACGATGTTCCCTTTGTGCGGTTTCGCTCGCCGTCGCGGATCGACGCGAGCGAGAGAGAAGGAGAGTAGGAAGGAGAGAGGCGGAAAGAGCGTCTTCCAGCGAGAAAGAACGTTCTCCATTGACGAAGCCAAAGTAACCGTGTAATCGAGACCGGCCATGGCGCAGTTTCTGGGCCTTTTCTTTCCTGTCTTTTTTTTTTGCCAGCGCTTCCTGCCGTCGCGAAATTCGCGTTCCCAGCACGCCCGATTTCGCACGATCGGCGTGACGCGCGAAAACGTGGATTTTTCCGGCGAGCAGGCCAAAAGAAGAAGAGAACAAGTACCTTATGTGTTTTTCGAAGACTAGCAATTTTATTTCATTTTATAATCAAGAGATATTATGAAAAAAGAAGCTTCTTTGAAATTAATTTTAATGAGAATTGATCTCGATGCTTGGCTACATATCTTTCTTTTAACATTTGTTTTCACATCTGTTGCGAAATTGCAATAATCCTAGCTTAAAGAGGTCTCCAAATTTTCTTTATGATAATTCTAATAACTCGATACACTGAAAGAAGTATTAATCAAAAGTTTAGTTAAATAGTGATCAAATAAATTTTGTAGTTACTGGTACCTCAAAAACTTAGTTCCATTTAACGAACCATTTGGTTATAAGTTGTATAAAAATTGTTTGATTGATGAGACTACAGATTGTTTGGTCAAAACAATTACATATTTAGTAATATGTATTACATAATTATAACTATAAAATTCATTTGATCACTAGCTATTTACTAGACATTTGGTCTATCTCATCAGATACTTCTCTCAGTGTATAGAAAGAAATCATGCGCATAATAGATGAATATCCTTTCAGCCCTACGAATCTACCCTATGTCGAAAAGGAAAGCTTTAGCAGAATTATTAAATTTAATACATATATATTAATGCGTAACTGCGTCAAGAAGCAATCTGATATTAGTAATGAATTTAATCAAAGCCTCTAACGCGTCTATTTCACAGATACCACCTCAGGAAGTCATCGCGAGCGAGTTTTAATTTTTTTCCTCCTTTCCCTACTTTTTTTTCACCGGTGTCGATTCAAGATGGCGTATAATTCGATATCGATATCGCAACTTGATATCCAGCAGTCGAGTTGTTTGCTGACCACGCGCGTCGTCAGTTCCCTGTATAACGTTTCCACGCTCGTCTAGGTGTAACGGACTCGTCAGAGCCGGTTACAGCGACATGAATTAGCTGATCCTTATAGCTCTCCCTCTCCCTATCGCCCCGTATTTTCGTAACGTATTTAGTTCTGGCGCATAATGTGTGTCTCAATTATCATATTGAATTTCAAAAGCCAATAAAAGTATTGCAGAGAAAACGTCTCACATTTATCTATTATCTAGGAGATAATTTACTTATCCTAGAACAATATTATTCTACACGAAAAGAATAGTTTTGTTGAAGTACCTAAAAATTATAGCTAGCTGGATACAGAACTGAAAATAATTTTGTTGAGCATGATCAGCAATACTGCAAAAAGTGGCACTCTATAACAATCAGCTCTTGAGCGTCCTACAAGATTTCAATGTCTAGCAAATTTATCTTCAGATTTCTATCCAGCTAAGTTCTCAGATATTTTAGCAAAGCCATAACACTTCTTTTCGTGTATGAGATTCACCGTTAACGCTAAATCTATCATTAATGTCAAGAATTCTGAAAAGATGTTCCCTGTGTGATAATTAAATTGAGTTGTTATCCTTGAACTCTCGAAATTGAAGCTCTACGAATTATCCCATCGAAGGAAGTTCCTGCTGTCGTTCCTGCTCTTTTTAACGGCGAACCGCTCGACGTCCTGGCGAAACAGGAGTTTGACAGGAGTCGGACAGTTCGTTCGAAGGAGCACGTGCTAGTCGTTCTATGCGCTCGCCAGCTGCAAATATCCTGGAGAAGTGCACGCGTGCACGCACGGGGAGAACACGCGGCCCATCTGGCGCGTGCGTGACCTCCTTGAATTATCCTGACGACTTTCGCTGCAGTCCAGCCTCCGCGCGCGTATCTTCGGACTAGAACGAGGGACCTAACGATCGGAGCCCTCGAGCCGAGAGAGCTCATCGATATTGGCTCTCCTGAGACGCTACCTGAAGTTTCGGAGTTTAAATTCTGTTCTAGTCTAATGGAACGATCGTTTGTTTTGCTCAGATAGCCGCTTAATATTGTCACTTGTGATTTGATAATTTATAATTAAGAAAGAGCCTCTCCCGTCAATGAAATTTAAGATATTTTACGTTGAATAAATGTTCTACATAAATAAAAGCACATCTGTGCTACGATCTTTGTTCGTGTATATAGAAATAAAAATATTCGCAGCCTCTCTCCCAGGATTAAATCTTCTCGCGACGGAGAGCCACCCCTCTCTCTCTTCGAAACGGGACCCTATCGATTAACCGTGCCCTAGGCGGATAGTCCCGCCCTTCCGCCCCGTTCGCGTCCCCCCGCGGGACCGTTCCACCCTTCGGCCACCCCTTCTCGTCGCGCCGAAAAGAGACGGCGGCACCGGGTGTCACAAAAATAGGGACGACGGGGTGGCTGGCCACCCTTCGCCATTCCGACCAATCGCGTCGCGAGCACGCCTAATGACGTCATTCCTCGTGCCCCCTTCCTCATGCCCCCCTCCTCGTGCCCTCGTAATTAGCCAATCCGATTGCAGGGGTGAGTCGACTCACCCCCCTCGGCCGGATTACGTTTACGAGCCAATGATTTTTGCAGCGCGATTTGCGTGTGCGTGCATGCATGCGTGTGTCCAGATTGCAGACGGAGAGACAAGAAGGGCACACAATGGTGCCACCCTTCGCGCTCCCTCCACCCCTTTCTTCGTGCTACGCGAGATTCTTTGTCCCTCGCGTTCCCTATTTACTGCCCGTTCCTGCCTTTTTACTTTGGTGTTCCGGAACACAGCCCCCTCGACTGCCATCCTCTCCCCCACCTCCCCTGTTCCCTTTCGAGAGTCCCTTTTCGCTCCTGGTGTCTCGCGCTGCAGAACAGTTTATTATTTACATGACAAACGTTGCCGATCGTCGCCGTAAACGCGGATCGCGTGCATCGCGCGCATCGCGTGCACGCTCGATCATGCCGAGGGATACCGATGCTGGTCTGCAGGATCGCGTTCGCCGAAATTTCTCTACAGAGATGGAAGTTCCTTTCGGAAGGAAGACAGAGTCCCCGTGAAATCTCTCGAGGAGACTGCAGAATTGTATTATAAATTGCGACGAATTTAACCAGCGAAGTAATTACGGTGCATTGAACCGTAAAGTATTTACGGCGAAATTTGAGGGCAGTAGCATGAGAAAGGCAAGATTTACGGAATTATGTAATTTGACGCGAAATTACGCGAAAACGTTTAGATTGTTCAAAGAAGCTATTTAAAACGCGTCTAAATTGTGTTTCTATTTTTATATTGCTTCAATTTCTATGTTACCTGGGACATCTCTATAAGCGCTATAACATTCCTAGAATATTATACGAATATTATTAAAAATTAAAATAATATTCCGAGAATATTATTCAACATTTTTAATATTATAGGAATATTGTATTAATGTTATATGTCCACTTTATATAACAGTCGTGGTATATTATTTCAATATCCGTGGAATATTATGAAAATGTTCTACGAATATTATTTTTGTTCAAAAATTAATGTGAATTATTGTGCACAAAATATTCATGAACTTTATAATTATCACATTTAAAATTTATAATATTCCCGATAATTTAAAATATTTAAGTGAATAATATTATTTACTTCTCATATAATATTATCAGGAATAGACATATAACCACTTTTTATTAATATTAAATAATATTTCAGAATTATTATTTAATATTAAATAATATTGTAGCGCTTATAGGGACATTCTTGAATATTAATCTATATTCGCGCATCTGCAACGAAGAAGATCGCTGTCGAAGAGGTTCAACGAGGTTTCATCGAACTCGTCTGACGCCTGTGGGAAAGTGTGAGGATATCTGTACCGAAAATGAGAGGTACATTTATATCCACATTCGTCGCATTCCTATCGGCGAACAAGGGTGGAGGGGGCGGGTTTCTCGATGGAAAAGAAGATCTCGACAAGATAGCCATTACGCGCGGTGCACCGGGAGCGCGATGAAGAGCGTGGGCTGACTGTGAGGGGTGGTGGACCCGCCACGTTTTCTCGTCGACGAAGAAAAGGAATCAAAGGCCGGCAGAAGGCCGCTTTCAACGGGAGAGGGCCGACAATGCCTTGGACGCGGAAGCTACGATCCCTGCGCATGCATGTGGATCTGCCGTGTATCGGTATCGCTTTCCGCCGGGCCGGGATAATCCGCTTACATCGGTCCGGCCTCCTCCTCCTTCACCTCCGCCCCGTAACGGCGCATTGTTGCCGGCGTATTGTGAGAAAACAGCATTTTCGACGCTCGAGGTGACGACAAGAAGAGGACTTAAACTCATCACCGTCACAACAATCGGCACCGCGCGGCGTGGGAGGACACCGGCCGATGCACCTGACACGCGGGTTGCGTGTGCGTGCATCCCCCGATGATAGTGCTTTCTCCCTTCCCCCTCCATGAAATTTCCCGCAGGAATGATGATGATAATTTTGGAGAGACCGCGGGAACCACGAAAGCGTCTTAATCTGGCGTTATTAATGCGAAGAGTATATTACACGCAAATCTCAAATATAACACTGCACTGTTAGAAATTTCTTAATGACTTTTAATTAACATGTAAAGGAAGCTTGGTTCAAG
>QKQZ01002633.1:0-10895 GCA_003595255.1 Solenopsis fugax | reverse complement strand
ATTTTTTTCTACAGTTACTTTATGTCGATGAGGCCGGAAACTTTTCAAATGACCTACGTACCTAAATATTTTTTTTCTCTCGACTCGATGATATTAATACATTTTTGGAATTTTATACATCCCGTTATAACAACACTGTTAAAAATGTCGNATTTTTGGAATTTTATACATCCCGTTATAACAACACTGTTAAAAATGTCGTGAAATTTCATGAACTTTTAATATACAACGGTAAATGATATTTAAATCACTCGTAACTGAAATGATTTTTAATATACATGTTAATGAAATTAAGTTTAAGTGAATTAAAATATATAAGTTTACTGAAATTTAATATACTTTTAATGCAAATGAAATAATACAAACAAGTAATACAAACGTTAATAAAATTTAAGACATTAGTAAATGAATATTCATATACTGCATTATTTTTCATTCATTACTTTTCATTTACGGGCTTGAATCAAGCTTCCTTTACATGTTAATTAAAAGTGATTAAGAAATTTCTAACAGTGAAACAGAATATTTTTCACGTTCAAGAATCTCTGATCTTATATTTTCGTAGTTATTCAACTGAACATTTTTTTCATATTCGATATACGGAGTTAAGAGAGCTGATAGCGCGAGACGATCTTTAGGTTCGCGCGTGTTCCACAGTCGGCTCCCCAGGGATTAAGGACTAAGCCCTAATCCGCTAATTTCATTCCACCTTTTCGCATCGAACCTCCACCTCTATTACCCTTCGGACATACTTGGCTAAGTTTCCGAGTGCCCCTCGCGCGTTTCGACTTTTAAACTTACTCTGCCCACACGCGCGTCGAGCGATCATCAACGGCGCTCTCCAGATCCCAGGTCGTAAACGCCCTCTGATCTTTACTGCTGCGGGCGGATCTTGCGATATACATATATATGTGTGTATATATATATATATATATATATATTTGCAGCGCCCGGCTTTACGGACCTGTCGAGCAAATGAAATGAAATTCATGCAAATCGCGGAACCGCGCCACGCCGGCTTCCCTTTGCGCTGTCGAGGCGGCATCGCATCGGTTTTGTATCGGGGCGGCGATGCGTCCAACCTACATCACGAGGGTGAAGCGTACTTCCTCCTCGGTATCCCCCGGCTGCCTGCTCGTTTGGACAAAATTCACAAATCACTTTAGCTATCTTTCGAGAAGCTTTAGTTAAGTTGAACAGAATCGTGACATTGAAAAGCAGGCGGCACACGTGCGGGTGAGGAACAAAAGGAACAGAAAATAACGATTAAAATTTGTCTTTTGTGCGCGAACCGTCAGCAATTATTTTCTTTATGAATGAGTTGTACAAATTCTTACATTTGTATTAACAGCATTTTTTTTTATTTTTAGTGAACAGTGTTAAAAGCACTAGGCTACATTGTTCATATATTTAATTTTGTAAATGCGTTTTGTTCAAACGACAAAAAAGATTCTGATTTATAAATGATATATTAATAAATCTAATTTTTAAATATATACAAAATGTTTAATAGATGATGCGTGTCTGCGTGCGTTTTAATCATACCCGAGGAAGAAGCCTTTACAAGAAGCCTTAATAAGAAGCTTTACCATGATGTTACTTCTGTTTTAGGTTACGCCAGAAACGGACCCAATTATTATGGTAAATTAATAGGATCTCTACAAGAATACGCACACGGCATCAAAGGTAAAGTCTACGCCGTTGATGATGCAACGATATTCATAAAAGGATTTTGTTACGACGGCACCGGCCCAGATGCTTACTTCTGGGTTGGGAACACCAGCCAACCCAATCCCGACGGTTACATTGTACCTTATCCCGAAACTGATAAGGCCAGGTAACTGACATTTTCTATTTCTATATTTATAATATTATATTATATGCGAGGAAAACGTGTATTTCTCTAAAAAGCTGATTGGCCATATAAAAATTTACAGCAAGTAGAATAAATCTGTAGATCAGAGAAAAATAGCATGTAATTGATATAAATTAATTGGGTCGTTTAATCCTGATATTATTTCTAATAGAGGAGAAGAGGGTATTATGGCTACTGTGGATATTATGGCTATTCTCATTATCTCCGTTATTAGGTGACGAATTCTAACAATTGTTTATGGAATTATTCAATTAGTAGCCCGCCGTTTTTTAGTGGCGCTAATATGCCAATACACAATAGCTAACAATTGTTATAAGGCATTTTTACTTTCGAGCACTTCTAAACTTTTTCAAAGTATATTTTAGCATTTAATTACACATACTTCCTCATTGTTTTTAAACTTGAGCGAATTATCACACGAATGTATGTACACTCGAGTGTTTTTCTATTATTTAACTTTTTATTTGGTTGCATACATTTCGAGTTGTGCAAAGTTAAACAATAACATAGGATTTTGTTAATATGATTTTTTAAACAAAATTTTCATATCGAAATATTTCTTCGATAAATCGATTGTTACTCTAAAGGGCGATGTTCAGACACATTAGAAATATAATTTTATATTTGTTGTTTAATGTTAAATAGAGATAAAATGATGATTTTCATGACATTTCTAAAGTTTTTGAACCTAGGAAAATTCTAAACGATGGAATATTAAAAATACATAATTTTTTAACAAAATACTGTTTTTTTAAATTAAACCAATTTTCTTTAAATTATTTTTAGGTTAGCCATATTACCACTACTTTTTTTTCTTCTACCGATTATACAATGCGTCACATTTTTATAAATCACGTCCTAAGTAATAAATATTTCATTACTTTGAGTTTAGAATCTGTTAAACAACATTTTGACGAATAAAATTGTTCCAATTTCAATATAAAATATTGATCATAAACAAAGTTATTCAATAACAGAAAAATGGGTGCCATATTACCCTCTTCTCCTCTATTATATTACACAGGAAGTAGATTGCAATTATTTGTAGATTAGAAGATTCATAGATCAGAGGAATATAGCACATAAATAATATAAATTAATTAGGCCATTTAATTCTGTCGTACAACGATAAACGAGCAATTTCACGTGAGATTGATAATCTGACTGTCGCGTTTAATGTGGAAAGGTGAGGTTGTGGATATATACGGCCTTTTTGTATGTATCAAAACGATATTCGTTGCACGCGATTTTTCGAACGTGTACTAAAGTGGGAGGGAAGCAGTCGAGTAGAAACGTAATAAAGTGCTCGCGCAGATGAAATCCGAACGAGATTGGCGTATAATTCCCGTTTTATTAACTGCACTCTCCCGCGCACGACTCACTCGTTCGGCCTTCCTTCTGTTTTTCACCTCCCGCCTCCCCTTTCCGCATATACAGCCGCGCGCACAACGGGCTCTTTGAATTTCATTTCATCCCTTGGTTACGGACTGCCGCGCGTTCGCCCTGCATCACTCACGCCATCTCCTACCCGCGCCCTTCTTTTCGGCCTTCTACATCCCTGACCGCATGCACAACCCGCCTTCGTCCACTTCCCCTCAGCCCTGCTCGCTTGATCGTTCGCACGACACGCAAATTCGCCGATGACACCAAGAGGCATTTAAAATCAAGCGAATCTATCATTATAACAAATGAAATAAGTTTATCTAGCTTTCGAAAATTTAAATAACTAATGAAATACCTTACACCGAAAAAAAAGACCGTTATAACTACTAAATGTATAGTGAAATAGTATCAATTAAATATTTGGTCAATGTAATAAAAAATAATTTTACTTTTCTAAATATTTAATAATTTATACCAGATTTGATAATACTTACTAAACAGTTAGAAAAATAAAATTATTTTTGGTACAAAATATTTAATTGATACTATTTCACTATACATTTGATAGTTATAACCAGACCTTTTTTTCAGTGTATAAAAGTGTGAGAAATAAATGCGAGACGTTTCATATTCAACTAATTACAGTGTGATATAAAGCAGCATGTAAATGAAGCGGTTAATGCTTCAGAAATAGAAGCACAGTTTTTTTTTATTGTTGCCGGAGTTCCGATTCATGTGAACTTATATAGTTTTCGAAATAATTTAATTACATCTTATCGCGGTGTCAATTACGTTTAAATCTTTTTATGTTACTACTTTTATCTCTTCTTTTTCTCTTCAACAGTGATCCACGAGTATTAGAGGCGTACAACTACACAGATATAATCCTGAGGCTACCCGGAGGAAAACGCATACGAGACATTAAATGGCTGAGCGTTTGGTGCAGAAGATTTACAGTGAGTAAATTGTAGCTATCGATCTTGATATTTCTCGCGTATAGTAACTATGTTATTATTTTACTAAAACAAAAAATTTGAAATCTACACTCTTCCCATTTTCATAATTTTAATTAATAAAAAAATCATCCACACTTCTCGTATCGAAATAATATATATAGAGAATTATCTAATTATCGATTATACAATATAATCGAACATCTCTCTGAGCGCTTTGAACATTTTGCTTCGTAATAACGTGATCAATAATTCGTACGTTCTATTCACAAATTCGCGATTATAGGAGGCTTTGTCGTCATTTTCGACAGTATAAATTTTTGATATTCGCGCGCGTAGATTTCTAGTGTTTCTCGAGCGCGAGACGCAAGGCATTCCTTGTTAGACTTTCTGATATATATCGCGCGACATGGCGCGTTTTATTCCAAACGCCACGATGCGCGGAGAATAGAGATAACTTGATTTTTGAGGAGGTTCAGGCAAGCTCTATCGGACGTGCATTCGAGGTCAATGGTGCGTATAAGATGGATACGGAAGCCGAGTTCTAGGGGCCTCGTACGCGTGCACGTGCATGTGGGTGGGTAAGCCCTTTCCTTTTCTCAGCTTTCTCCTGCTTTTCCATTCGGGTTTTGCACGCCGGCCTAAACACGCGTGCGATTCGGCATCTCTTTATCTTTCTGGTATCCTTCTTCACGCGCGTATGAATAAACATGCAGTGTCAAAAGTATCATACTGACAACAAAATATTGAAACATATAGTATACCTTTTTATTAATATTCGGATGTAGCTTGGAACAAAACCCGCACTCGACGATGAACGACCAGTTCTTATAGTAATTTATAGATAATTTTATTTATTAAGATATTTTCTCTATTAAATAGACGACGACCTCTATACACTTTTTCTTCCTTCTCCCACCTTCTCACATTTTATCTCTACAGGAAAACTCATCGCTCCTTTCTTTTATGTTTTGCGCGATGTATGCTCACTCTCGAATTAATCCAGCTTAGCTCTTTTCCATCTCCTCTCATGAAGAAGCACACAAATTAGAAGGTGGAAGATATAGTCTCTTAAACAGATTTTGCTCTTTCGCGTGAGGGTCGATGCTTAAAAATCTCTGTATACGAGCGACTTTACGCGAGCTTTAACCGAGACTACCATTTAGTGTTCCCTTTTCCCCTTTTATCGGACTTCCACGTATGAATATAACGACACACAAGCGCGATACCGTTGCCTTTAGGTAGGGAAAAAGGTTTGAGGCGAGCATATCGACGGTAGAGAGCCGAGCTTTTACTCTTATATTAGAGGAGGGCTTTAATATCGAAGTCTGAGGGGTGCTCCCGCACCGTGACAACCCTCCATCAGACACGCTCTGTCACCGCAAAACGCGCTGTCCGCCGCCTACGGTCCATTCTACCGGGTGTCCCATTACGATCGTTGCGAGTCATCGTCCGGGGTTTGGTATAAATCGCTCTCGTTTGCGGCCGCCCCTGCGATTGACGAGCGTAACCCGAGGGTGTTCCTCCAGTCGGGCGAAAGGTTTTACGGCGGTAGGCTTCCTGTACCTATATCGCATCGTAAAAAGGTACGGGAGAGTTGCTTTATTAAGTTACAGAACAAGCATTCTTGTTACGTAGAAGCAAACAATTGTCTACCGGCGGTAGTCGCTCTCAGACTGGTAGCGCTATGTCGCTACGTTAAAAAAACTTTCCCCGGGTATTTATCGGGCGTCCTGTGAGACCCCAAATGACGGTAGTTTTTTTTNTTTTTTTTTTGGAGAGACGCGAAACGTTTCTGATCAAACAAGATATTCTTTGATTATGGCCGATCACAAAAGGAAATCTTATAATGCACATTATTGAAACGTTTCTACGAATTCCGACTTTTAGAAGAGCGCGCTTTCCTTTCTGTGATTTACAGAAGAAGTGGTGGATCTCCCAACAGCTGGATGGCTGATACTATACCGCATGTAAGAGGGAGGTGTAGGTTTTGCTCGGATATCTAGTAGACAGGAGCTGTCTGTCAGTCAGCACTCCCTCGCGCTACCCCCGGAGAGCGGATGTATTGTCAGAGTAAGCCCTCTTCTCGCTCCTTCTTTCGTCCATCCCTCTCTCCCTGCTGGCTCTCGGGATCTCCTTCCGCTTCCTCTCTCAAAGACCCGCCAACGTATCCTTCTTGCTTCAAATCCGGGCTTCCTTTCAAAGGAACAGAGATATCCTTCGGCGATATCAAACCGCCGTTCAAT
Organism: Solenopsis fugax; assembly: GCA_003595255.1. Lineage (NCBI taxonomy): Eukaryota > Metazoa > Arthropoda > Insecta > Hymenoptera > Formicidae > Solenopsis > Solenopsis fugax. Next base: position 4,437 of record QKQZ01002633.1, on the reverse strand, counting down.
GGATTCAACCACTGAATCAGGTAGGATTTAGTAATTTTTTTTTCCCCTTCGTTTATCCTGTCTCCCGACCGCCGCCGCCGTCCGAGGCGGTCGTGTGCAAGTCTTGTGTGTGTATCGCACGCGTGGACAGCGTGAAAGTGGGTGGAAACAATTTCTCGTCATCCCGTTGCGATCTTATCTCCAGCAACGGCGTTCGCCTTTCGCGAGGAAACTCAAATCGTTAAAGCCGGTGATCGGCTTGCCCGAGTCGTCTCGTTCTACGTGTCCTTTCGTCTCCCTTACGCCTCGCGGCATTTTATTTCTCTCTCCCGATTCGACGACTCTTACTCGCGATTAATCGCCTTCTTACGTTTCGCATCGTAAACGCGTGAGCAGAATGCCATCGATCGAGTTCAGAATGGAACAGAGCACCACTTCTTTCACCTATAAATGCCACTTATTGGAAAAAATGTTGAACACCCGATGTATAATAATTTAAGATGTAATCACGTAGCATGGCGGGAATGTAAATTACGTAGGATGCGTCATCTTTAATTTCCGGTTACGTGAATTTTTTATATTTTATGCACGTAACAATGAACGATAATACCTTGAAAATAAAAATTTTAACTAAATATAAAATTTAAAATACATCTTAACATTATTCTTATGGTATTATTAAAACTGGATCTTTTTAAAGTAAACTCACATATTTCTATAATACAGTAATGCGTCATATCTGCACTCATTACAGAAACCATTAGTTTTACATAATTATCCCTCACTATTATATTACAAATTATCACACGAGAAATTTTCCAGTTAATCAAATAATGAATAAAACAAAAACTAAATAGGAGCAATAAAAATCATTAAGCTGTAGACAGGTTTAATAATTAATACATCCATTTTTAATCGTCCGTTCTTATGAAAATATTATCGAAATCTGCATTTTAATAAATTTTAATGCAATCTACTAATTGCAATCTACAATCACTATGAATATTCTATATATCGGCAAGAAAGATAAAAAATTTTAACGACTTTAATGCGAGATTAACGTGCGATCGCGTTAATGTCGGCCAACTTTCGCAGGTATTATTAGTCTGTCGATTACAGCATTCTTCACTTTCAGGCTGATCTATGCGTGACGTGACTACTTCGCTACTCGCGATTGCGCGATCGCGTTCATCACTTCTTGCGGCATGGTGACTCATTCGATTACATCAACGATAAGCTGTGTAAAAGTAAAATTTTTCTACGATATCTATCGATGATGCGTTATGGATGTGAGTTATTTGCGTTACATCATGAGAATGTGATAATTCGAAACTACCTTACATTCCTCAACCAGTGTCGTCGTAATCGCTATTTTTGAAATATTACAAAATAATAATATCTCTAAGCGAGAATTCTTTCATATATAATGGAAATAATCAGCTTTCACTTTTTCTTGGTATCTTCTCATTGAAATATTCTATTTTTCTGAAATATAACGCTACTCTTTGTAAAAGCAATAAGCACTGAAGAAAAAGATGTATATCTTCTCCTTTTTATGTATTTTTTTCCGTTTTTGTTTTTAAAATGGCGATATTTTCTTGTGAAAGTTAGTTGGGGCAAAATGTCAAAAGTCGGTGGTCGTTTTGGTAGCCGAGTTTCAGTTGGAAAAAGAAATGGTTGTTCCGCAATCGTGTCACAGAGCATTTGCATGTGAATTCTACGGTCTCTCTTTTCTGGCCACCTCGGAGTTAATTAAACGCCTCATAGTTTTCGGAGTGGGGTGACAGAGTACGATTGCTTCTGGCACCAAGTGGACGATCCAACCCTGCACGAGAGCGTCATTTAATAACCGCTTAGAATAGATTCCTGGAGACCCCAAAAGAGAACGCACAAAAGAATCGCGTTCCCGTTGAACATAAGATTATGCTGCGTTTATGTCGTACACCCTTTTAATATTAGTATGTTTATTAAAGCTTTTAGTATTTTCTATTTTAATCTATTGATGAAGGCTGCCATTTTTCAATTAACGTCATTCTCCATATTAATAATGCTTTTCTGAAAATTGCGAAGAGATGCTGAAATAATTATATTAAATTTACTACATATAATCATTTGAAATTGAAATTACTAATGAAAACGTTGCTATTTTTTTCTATTTACTCTCTATCATTTCTTTGTTACATTTATAATCTAATTATTTTACATTGACTTGACCAAAATGAGCGTTAATGGAGCCGGGAAACAGGAGCGGTAATAAATAACGCGCATTTTTCGTTACGCGCTGGAACAATTTATTATTTATAAAATGCATTATTAATATACATTAACACATCACGCCGTTTTATCGTCGTTTTTTCATCGCATATCGGAATAAATACTTGCAAATACACCGTGACGAAATCGTTTTCGGTCAAAACTCTGTAACCCGTCAGTCATTTCAGCGGGATAATCGAATTTAGTGACATGTGTGGGCGATTTTGCGATTCCGTCAACAATGTAGAACATAAAAGCGACATTGATAAGTTCATGGCGGCGTGCGTAAAAGCTTTGAAACGTTTTTTCCCTATATTGACATCATTCATTGTATTGGCGCCGCGAAAGCTTTCCGAGCACGTCGTATAACTTCGAAAGCCGTTCCATGCCGCTGGATCTCGGTTCTTCGACGAAGTCGACGTTAATAATCGATTTCATATCGGACATGGGGTCTCCACGATGCCTTCTTGCACAGAGTATTTGGGAAAGGGTCTTGCAGGAGGATTTTAGTTCGAACGTATAACATTTGAAATATCCTCCACTGCTCTTTCACACGATATGACACGTATAACTATTTTTTTTAACATTATATTTTTATCTTTTGACAACACATGATATATCAACGGATTAAGCTTTTTTTTTTAAGAAATAAATAAACAATTTGTATAAATATTGCATATGAAGGGTTTCTTGCAAAAACAAATGAGTTGAAAAAAATAAATTTCCAGGAAACAAAATATTTGTCATCTTCAAACTGTTCATTGTGCAAACATGGTAATTTTTCCCGGACATATAATAGCTACAAAAACAAAATTTTAGATTTTGATTAATATTTTGTGAACTCATTTAAAATTTAAAATAAAAATAAATATGTGGACTCGTTTGATTCTTGCAGACATTTTTTATTTACTGCCTATTTATATTTATATTTTCTGTTTGATTCTTGTCAGAGCAAAATTATTTATTTTAATAATTATTTATAATGTGACGCTACTGTGAGAGAGAATAATTTGGCATTATAACCCAAATTTTTAAAAATGATCTTTGGTTTTTATATAGATAACACTTCATATATTTCATTAATTAATTCATTGATACAAATTTTAAGGAGAAATTGTGTTTATACCAGCAATATTTTTATATTTTTTCAAAAGAGAAAGGCTGAACATTTATATACTACAAATTTCGTATTATATTCCTATTTTTATGTTCTTACAATTTATATTTTTGCTTCGATATTCGTATACACATAATTATCTTCGCTAAACTAGAATACTTTCGTGGGACTAATTTTGCTGAAGCAACAATAACTCGAACGACGAGTGCAGTCGGACGTAAAGCATTTATCCATCGATACGACCATCAATAATCTTGACAAATCGGCAAACGACTTGTCACTGGGTGATACAGTAGCAATCGGCATCCGTGTACGATGTCGATGTACAAATCGGTGGACAAATTAACCAAACCGCTAAGGCATGTATTTACGCGATTTCTGATTACAATTTATCTATACAATCGAAATTGTGTATATATAAAATGGAATAATACTTAATTTAATTATTATAGTTTTTTCAAAGTTCTAAATTATTTATATTTATATACCCACATGTATTTATATTTAATTTAAAAATCGTCATTGAAGATAAAAATTATATTAATTATAATTTGCAAAGTGTGTTCTATACGTCAACACAATTAAAAGACACTTAATAAATTTATGTTTATTTTTATTTCTTTTCTCACTCGTTGAAGAATTTAAAATTATTTCAGTAACCTGCTGGCGAAAAATACAGAGTTCTGAAAATTTTGCCATTAGCATCTTTTATATAACATTAGAGTGAATATAATATAATTACCTCAGAGTAAAATATTTTGTTCGTAAAACATATTTTTATTCTTACCTGATTACATAAGAGAGTTGATCAAGTTTACTTTATTAAAAGCTTGTATACTCACTAAAATACAACAACTGATGGGTGTTACGTTTACTCTGATCGCTAACGGCGAGTCGACAATAAAATAGTCGTAGTAGTTCAAAGTTATTAACGTGCTAAATGCCGCTCGCAGGAAACAACCGTCGATACGCGCGTCGGTTTTCACATATTTGGAGCTTCATTGATCATGCAGAAAATGACTATCCGCGAATGCGAGAAACCTGGATGTTCATCGATTCGATCGGCCGCGCGATCGGCCGGCGGCGCG
>QKQZ01002619.1:0-10517 GCA_003595255.1 Solenopsis fugax | reverse complement strand
GTAGGTGTTGGACACATCATCGGAGCGGAACGGAGACCGTGCGCGCCAGACGTGTTGAATGCCAGGTGAAATCGGAGGGGTTCGCGTGTCGATCGGTCAGGTGTCTGTCTCGCACGCGTCTCTCTCTCTCTCTCTCTTTTGTGTCGCGTCCATTCTCGTCCCGCGGCTTTCATGCCACGAGTCGCGATATCGAAATTCGAACGCGGCCAGTCTTTGTGCGGCGTCGCGTGAACACTGCCGATCTATTCATCGCGCGGTGAAAAAGACCGGCGATTCTTCGTCTCGCATATCCGCGTAGTCTCACCCTCTCTCTCTTTTTCTCGTTCGATCGAACGATGAATACAATTGCGCGGCATTATACCCCGCGATGTTATTACACTGTAAAATATCGCGTTTTCGTCGCATTTTCGCGCTTCGTGAAATTCAATGCGGTCGAGGTAACGCTCGATTCACTCTTCATAACCGAGTTTAATTGGCTTCAATCCGAATGCAATTGTTGCGTCGATTTCGAATCGCTTGGCCGCCAGTAGTATTGTTCGGAATAACTCGGGCACAGCGAACACGATGACGGGCACTATAATACGACTCTCCCGATGGACGTGGACGGTGGTCCCGGAGCGGGAAATTATTTTCCTGTCGGGCGCTCGTAAAACACGCGTGACTCGCATGCCGAGCGAGCGAAGAGCGAGGGACGAGGGAAAACGCGCGGCGCGCGATTACACTGAGAGAAATCGTTTGGTAGTATAGTGATCAAATGAATTTTATACAGTTACTGGTACCAAAAACCTTGTTACATTTAACAAAAAAACCAAAAACTTTTTGTAATTTGTTGTACGAAAATAATTATTTGGTTAAGACTACAAATTGTTTGGTCAAAACAACTGTATATTTAGTAACCATCGCTATAAAATTCATTTGGTCACTAATCAACCAAACTTTGATTGATTTTACAAAATATTTCTCTCAGTGTACCGCTTGCAACACAATCATCTTGTATCCCGAGAAATCGACCGCCATGAATGATCGGGTGAGGGACGAAAGGGTGGAAGGTGGAGGAGGTATAACGACGGTATAGAAGTAATGGACTTCTCTTGTTGGTGTGACGCGCGAATATTCTCGCTATAAGGGCAGAACATCTCGAGCACGCTGAATCGCGAAAAGGGAAAAGGGCACGCACATCTCTCCCCGTCCTTCCCCGTACGTCGTTCGATTAATCATCGTCGCCGGTCGACTACACCGATTAATCATCGCGCGGTGCCGTGTGACTGATTATCCCCTGGATATGGACCGAGTCGGCGATGGATCCCCATCACCCCGGGATCTTCGCCAGTTGACCGAGACCTGGAACGCAGCTAATAGCTATTACGACGAACTGGATCGGCAGCGAAGCGCGCTCACGTTTCTGCGAACTCGAGCGGAAAATTACTTCGTATTAGACTCCGAATCGAGTTTTCTCGACTTTGAGAAAATTAATTTCCTCGAGCACTTGTCGGACCCGCCCGCTTGCCCGCACCACCCAACCTCACGCTCCGCGCTCAAACCGGAACGAAATCTTAATCCATTAGCAGTTTTATTGTTAATAATCGTATCCTCGTTCCCGCTTTAGCCTTTGGACGCGCCTGAGGATGCCGGAGATATTTAGGCACGCACCTTCAACTAGGTCGGGCACGATGCGGGTACGCTCTACTTAATTCATTTAGAGCGCACGGCTTCAACGCGAGAGCTCGCGGACGGATCACACGCGTACCCAACACCTGGATATACGCGGAAAATCCGATATTATCGCTCGATGCACGCCCCGTGCGTTAGTAAAAATACGAAAATTTCCGGAACCGCGCGAAAGTAACTCGCGTAATAAATTCGCCGATGATTAATCCAGCTCGCGTTACCGGATAACAATATATACCGGTAATTACTGTCAGTATAATAACTTGTATAAAGTATCGATTGTGAGAAAGCCTTTGGGCGACGGTTTTTATCGTATTAAGCTCATCTAAGCTGTATACGACGTAAACGTCGTTAATGTACGTAGAACTATGCAAAAACTATGACTTTTCACGAGGATTATTTGTGTGGCGGTTTTATTTTCGAAAGTTTTCCCGGCGTTTATCGAATAAAAACGGAAATCTAATATAAAATAAATACAATGCTAGACACAGATCGGTGTCATAGCACCTTTAGGAAGCGTCAATAAAATTGGCGTTGGTGAGCGAAAAATTATAGCTGAAAATGCTCGCACAAATGTCACGATATCACTTTCCTCGCTTAATATAATATATAGTATTTCCCCATTGTCGGCGTCGAAATACATTTATTACGTTTAAACGAAATGGTAAATAAAGAAGGTGGCTGAACTTTATCATTCAGTTTGAATACCGTGGGCATCCCTTCTATCAATATTTTAAAGATATTAGATGAGCAAAGGTAAGGAGAAAAGCGAGGGACGACCTGACCGGGCAAAAGCCATCACTTCTCGTTGCTCCTTCCCACCATCCCCTATTACGCGGCAAAAAATGTGCTACGTTCTTGGGGATGGTCCCTTACCTTTCTCTCTCTTCCAACCCCTTATATGCCGTATATACCGTGCCATACATATTTTATGAACAAACGTAGCCTCCAGCGTAAGCCGAGAGAGGGGGAGAGGGAGGGGGGAGAGAGAGAGAGAGAGACAGAGAGAGGGACACCACGTCACGCAATTCCGGCGCGTGCGGGCGACGAGAAAACGAGGCCGTTCTGAAAGCTCTGAATTCTCAATATTGTGTACTGGATATGTGTTGCCTGCTTGTGCGCCGTCCGCGAACCGCCGCCGCCGTGACCTTCTGACCTGGAAATTCATCCCATCCTGACGCGAGCTGCCGAATCCGCGGAAGGATCGATCGTCCCTTAAATTACCGAGTGCCTTCGGCCGTGCTACGAACATTAAACAGAGATATCAACGTTTCGCTTATCAATCAGAGCTACTGTGCGCGGCCCTGAAACGCTGCGATAACGGGCCGCGAGATCCCTACGGATGAGACAGATGGATCCGGGGATCCGGGGTCGATAGACACATCTGATGAGGCGCTTGAAATTCGCTTCACTGAACGCATAGAACGGAGATAAAACGGGGAATCGCGTAGTCGCTTCTGGCAGATTTACCCCGACGTTTTTCTTCCGCTGTACAACAATACGCTTCGTATGAATGTACGTCGAGATTATCTCAGCCCCCGAAGATATTTTCAGCAGCTTTTAGCCTCAGATATAAAATGGAACTCTTTCAAGCCCACGGATGATAAATGACGTTCTAATACTTGTCGCAAAAAGGGGTCAGACGTTCTCGGGTCACAGACTCGATTTCAGATACTGCCTCTCGATTACTCAGGCGTCACAGGTTAATGCAAAAGCTCATTATCATTCGCTTTGAAGGTAATCAGAGCTTCGTCCTTCGACAGTTGAACAAGGCATTATTCTTCCACGTGGAATTATATACGTCACCGAAAACAGCGTTATACTTCTATTACGTTACATTACACGTGGCGATCAGAAATATCAGTAGCAATTTATTCTGCGAGTTTCCTGCGAAGATATGTTTTCCTAACAGAAAAGTTTCGTATCAAGGGAGCTCGAAAAATATTATAACGAAATAAGACGTCAAACGTCTTTTACGAAGATGACGATTTTCAGATCCAATAAGCTCAAAGCGAGGACGATTTGGAAAAGGAGAAGGCTTCAAAGGGAAAGGGAAAGTTTACAATAAATAACAAATATTTTCATTGCGCGCGGGCTGTATTTTTATCGCTTTCCTACCGGGGTTTCGGCTACAGGAGAGCCGAAATTAATTGAATGGATAAGCCGGTACGCTTGCGATTTAATGAGAAAGCGAGTATTAAGCTCCCGACGCAATGCACGGAATACGAAATAAAGAACGGTTCAATATGTTCCTATAATAAGGGATAATTTAATATGCTGAAATGAAGAATACTTTCTGTTTTCCTTATTCAACATATTGAACTGTTATTCCCTATTCCCAATTTTGTTCTCATTGTGTCTGCACTGAGAGAAATGTTTGGTAAAATCAACCAAAGTTTGGTTTATTAGTGATCAAATGAATTTTATAGTGATAGTTACTAAATATATACAATTGTTTTGACCAAACAATTTGTAGCCTTAACCAAATAATTATTTTCATACAACAAATTACAAAAAGTTTTGTTAAATGTAACTAAGTTTTTGGTACCAGTAACTATAAAATTCATTTGATCACTATACTACCCTTTTGTAATTTGTTGTATGAAAATAATTATTTGGTTAAGGCTATAAATTGTTTGGTCAAAACAACTGTACATATATCTAGTAACTATCACTATAAAATTCATTTATTATCACTATTCAACCAAATTTTGGTTGATTTTACCAAACATTTATCTCAGTGTAGATTGTAAGAAATAAAGCAAACGGGAGAGAGAGAAAAAAGTGTCGCATCCACTTACGAGCCTGTCATGTGCTGTCTGGCAGAACCGATATTCATCAGAGTATCATCCCCCTAGACCCACGTAATCTAACGGTCGCGGGTGTAATCTAATGTGTCGTGATGGCACAAATTTATCATAGGATCGTAAGCCGAGCTTTCTGTGTGCTTTCTCTCTCCCTCCCTCTTTCTCTCTGTCTCTCTTCGCCCGTTCACCACCGCCCTAAAACCACGCACTTTAATTAGCACTGCACCGACCGCATCGACCATCCCCGGCCCCATTTATGTCGCGACTCATTACATTATTCTACATACGCCTCCGTCTATTTTTAGTTGCACGTAGCGCGTGCAATGAGCATCGCCGGCTGGATCTAAGCACGGGTCTTCTGCATAATGGAACGCGCATATTTACCCGGTAGGACACACGGCACGTGAAAGGTCCTCCCGCTCGCACGCGGATGTGATCACGGCACATGGACGGACGCTTTTGGCTCCGCAACATTACAGCTAAATATACATCGAGCAAATGGAGCAACAATGCAACATATACCTCACATCGGATGCGTGTGATATATGTATTACTTTCATACATCATGTTTTATTTTTTTTAATGTAGCGCTAGAGAGGCAGAGTTCCGTTAAAGGCATGCGCGGAACCTTTACCACGAGCGAACATTTCCCTGTTTGACCAATAATTCTAATGGGACAAAATTGCACACTCCTCTCTTCGGGCAATTGCCCGAATCGCGAAAGGGCAGCGTGCAGCTTTTTGCAGCTTTAAGTATGTAAAACGGTCGTAATTACGGTCTTTTTTAATGGAATGGTAGAGTAAATTGGGGTATTATGGCCATACGGAAAAGATGGCCATAGTCTGTAATTTCTCCAGTAATTGCTAAATAGTGCGTTTTTATAGTCATTCTGAAAGATAATTAATATTTACAGTAATTTATATGCGTATACTATTCGAAATAATCTTATTCTGAATATTATATGATACTTTTACTTTTGACTACCTTCAAAGTTTTGCACGTATCCTCTAAAAGCTGCTATAACGTCGAATAAATTACTGTTAAGCTACCATAATCAATGTTACGTATATAATAAAAGAACCTAAATTGTAACGTGAATTATAATTTGTACTTTTATTTTCACTATTTATTTAAATACATTATGATCATCTTTTTTTTACAGTTTGGGCAAGATGACCCACTTTGTTTTTTCATACATTATTTTTCTTTAAATTATAGAAACCTGTTTCTTCTCTTTACTTTAAAAGAATAATAATTGTTATGTTATTATTGCAATATCAGATTTTAATTTTTATGTTACTATTGCAATATTATAAATTATAATTAAGTCATAAATAATTGTATATATATTTAAGATATATATACATATATATATACGTGTTTATACTAAATATATAAAATTATAAGTTTTATTTATCACTTTAGAAAATGTTACATTCATTTTTAACGTAAAACGTGTATAGCCAACTGTCCCATAATACNGCCATTTTTTCCTTAAAATTTTGATAAGATGGCCAATTCATATGTTATAATATTTTGATAATATTAAATCTCTAATAAGTGTTTTCTCTTTAAATTCAATAATATTATTAACTTTAAGATTCAGTGAAGTTTTATCAAACATTATTAAAAAATATCAAAAATAAAAATGTTTTTTGCATTTAAAAAAAATATGGCTATCTTACCCGAGTTTACCCTATATCGTGCGCGAGTATATCCGACGCGATGCGACGCGATGCGACGCGACGCAACGCGATGCGACGCAACGCGACGCGACGCGGCTGAAAGAGGCACGACCAAGTGGGTTATTCGAGCAATTTGCAGCTGCATGACTGCAACAATCGCGGCATTAAAATTAATTAAGCCCTGATTCGCGCTGATTACACGGCGTGGACCCGGCGCGCTTAGCGAATGACACTTGATTACAGTACGGCAAATTGTCCCGCGACCGTCGCGCGAAATATGGCGCGCTCCAATTAACGGCGGCATCTCCTTATTCAATTAAGGCGTAACCACCACCTCAGCTTACTCAAGCGGATCCGGGTGTCCGGTTCGCGTATTGAAATGTGAAAATTTCATCAGTCGCCAGTTTCTACGCCGAATCTCACTGATTTTCAATGGACACTTGACCTTTGCATCGCGTCCCGATCCCTATCTCCACGCCCCGTCGAAATGTGGGTCGTGGCTAAATTACGAGCCACGACGCATTTAACCAATATTGAGTGGATAAAATAGCGGAATGCGTTTGTTTTATTTTCAACGTTAAGAGTTTGTGAAATACAATGGAATTATCACGAGTGACGCGATCGTAATATAAATTTAATTTTATCGAATTAATCTCGTAATATAAATTCTACAATCCCTTATCACCACGTCAAATGAAATATTTCCTCGGATATAGTCGTCGCCGTGCCGTTTCCATAATTCGAGGAGCGCGGATTTCGTTGATACAAAACAAACGACTTTGTTGGAAGGAAGAAAAAAAAAAGCGAGGGAATACCTACGAAATCTCGTATAAAATTTTTTGAAGAATAATTCACGGAGAAAATAATGCGACGCGTTTTATCGGGGACGATAATAATAATTTTTGTCGTTAAATAAACCTGAAGCAATGGAGAAATATTTATCGAGACCGATATTTGAGATATTGGGGTTGCCCCGAATGGCGGGGTCGATCCCCCATGGAAATGCGGGAGGGCATGAATACGTTCTCCGACAATCGAACAAAAAAAGACCAGATAGGGGCGAGGTTATATCGTCCTTTTATTTACCGCGCGTACATTTACAGATCTACGCGTTCGTGCGTGAGCGGATTTCGCGTTCCCGCGTCGTGCATGTAAAAGCGTGATCATCGGGCTGACGGCCGCTGCCGAATAAAACATCCGGAAAATCGACACATTAACTCCACCTTCCGTCCGTTTGTGATCGATAAATACGTACCCCACAGACCCGTTCCGTAATTTCGCAGTTATTAAGGAACGTTTATTCTACAATCCTTTCGTAAATCAATTTTTTAACGACGGCTGGCTGTTACGAATGCAATGAAGACCAATTAGGCGCGATTTGATTAATTAATCTACACCAACCCGCGTCCAATTAACTTGGCTGTCCATGGAAAAAAAAAGTAATGTCTGACAACAAGCACGAATATTCTTCCACAGTCTGGTATTCTGTACATGAGCATAATTATCGATAAACCCACGCTTTACTCTTTACTCTGTATAATCCGCTCTTTATGATGTACATTTGGATTTTCCGATAAACAAGCGCCTTGTTATCTCGTTATTAAGTTACGTCAGATCTTATATGGAAACTAGGTGTATGAAATACGTCAAAGATTAATAATATAACCACGTTTGCTGTGATTAAAGAGAGAGAGAGAGAGAGAGAGAGAGAGAGAGAGAGAGAGAGAGAGCAGCAGCTTTAATAATAATCTACATCTTCCTTTAATTAATACGCGGAAAGGACAATTTTGCTGAAATACAGATCTGAAAATAATTTTATGTTGAACCATTACAAAATTTATATTAGACATTTAAGCTGATTGCTAGACTGTCAAAACTTTCTGTATCATCACTTGAACCTCTTACATAATTATTTTATTAGTCCGACATAAAATTATTTTCTGATCTGTACACTGAGAGAAAAAATTGTAGGTAGTAGTGGCAACTATAAGGGGACAATCATACAAATTTTATTAATAGAATTATAATATATTGTTACGTGAACTATATTATAGTTACTGCAACTAAGTTAATAGTTAAGAGGACTAACAAAAAATAGTTGTAATATACTATGTTATGTAATATACTACAACTATTTTTTACTAGTTCTCTCAATCATTTAGTTGCAATAACTATAATATAGTTCACGTAACTATATATTATAATTATATTAACAAAATTTGTATGGTTGTCCTTTTATGTAGTTGCCACCACTACAATATTTTTCTTTCAGTATATCTAGCTAAAATTTTAAATACTACAGTGAAATTGTTCTTTCCATGTACAAATAGAATTTCGTAAATACAATATCGTGATTTAAACGATCAATTTGAACGATCAACTAATGCAGCAGTGCATAAATAATCTGAATTAATCGTGTCATGAACTAAATAACTTGGGCGAGAAGACCCTGGTGGTCCTGGGCTTCGCGAAATACTGGGATTTCACGTATGAGCGGGGCGAAGCTTATTACGAATTAACCCCAAGATTTCACGGCTACACGCATGCGTTTCCGTTTCGATTTTCTGGATTACATTGTCGCTACTTAAAAACGTATTTGTCGTCGACGGACGTCATCGTTTGCCCTATCAATGGCGCATCGCCTCCCGTACACGTGCATTCATTCACGCACAACAATGTACGTACACGACAATAGATCGGGCGGAATTATATACGTCTCGGGGTGTTTGCGCAAGAATAAGAGGATGACAGAGTAAGAAGAACCTCTCGTCCCAGTTACGTGATATTATATTTCAACGGTAATTGCATCGTGTTCGTAATATTCATAGCAAAGCGCAATGGCGATACAAATCGAGGCCATTGCATCGTCGCGAGGCGCGTGTAACGTGTATAAAAAGTTCTGATCAATTAAAATTTGAATCTCGCAACGGAGATTCAGATCAGCCGGATCAGCCCAGGTTCGACTAAAACTTGTGATGATTTCAATCATCACACTAGATGAGTTATACATTAAAAGCTCTTACATATTGAAAGAAACAAGTTGTTAAATTAATTAAATTTTTCAACTTTATTAAATTTCTTTCGTTTAAATATTTATGTATTTAATTCACAAATACACAAAATACTTAAATTAAACATATAAATGCTTAAATTAAAGTTCAAGTATTTTGTGTATTTGTGAATTAAATACATAAATATTTGTATTATATATATTTAGTTTAAACACATAAATACTTAAAATGAAGAAATTTAATCAAGTTGAAAATTTTAGTCAAGCTAACAACTTTTTTTTCTCAATTTATATAAAATATCTAAATGCACTGGCATAACATGATGAATTTTGGCAAAAAAGTAATATATGTATATTCTGTTAAATAATGTGACAGTGTTATTACTGGGTATTTAATAATTTGAAACATTTATCTGCTTTTACATTTATTATAACTTTGCCAACTTCATGCATGGCAGCTTTTAGTATGCACTAATCTGGTCTAATGCAAGTGGCCGAATTTGCTAATTAATCTCCGAGAAGGCTGGGGACGTCCCGCGGTTTTCCGGAAGAGGGAACCGCGTAACGCAAAAAAAAAAAAAAAAGGCTTCGACATTTTATTTATGTCATGACATTCTCGACCTGGCATTCTCGAGCGGCCGCTCCTTACCGATGACGCGAAATTAAATGTATTAGAATTTTCCGCGAGCACAACAGACGCTCTCTCCGAATCTCTGACGTCAATATATGACGATGTCGCTCGATGATCGTCCGGGAATACCGCCGCGCCGCTGAGAAAATGCCATCGTAAACGCGATGAAGTATCCGAGACCGAATTGCCGATTAATGCTTTGCGGCCGCACGTTCGAACGTGCGATAAACATTCATGCGCGCATTCGAGAGCATAGCGCTATAAATAAGCGCGGGCATGTAGGTGGTCCGTCACGTTGATACACTGTGCACATAGTCCAGAAGTGTCTATATTTATTAATTTAAGACGTGCATCGGACTGACACCGAGTCGCCTTATGCCCCCTTATGCGCGCGTAAAAATATCTGGATGGCTAGACCGGGACGTTTGGGAAGAGAGAGAGGGAAATCCGCGCAGACTTTTATCTCGGCGACAATAATTGATGTGGATTAATGTGTGACAACCGAATAATTTTGCGGCTCGCACAAATACCGTCGCGCAAATTCAAGTGCATGCTCGCGCGGACGCGATATTTAAATAGCTCGTCGTACCATCGTTCCGGTCGGGGGATTTAATTGGATGCCCGAGTGGCACGAGGCTGACGGATCAATATCGTAATTAAGAGTTTTCCCGAAATGACATTCTCTAAACACACACAGAGAGAGACAGAGAGAGAGA
>QKQZ01002603.1:0-13443 GCA_003595255.1 Solenopsis fugax | reverse complement strand
ATCGTTTTCTATAATTCCCCCCGAACGGTAAATCACCGCGGCATTACCGTTATCGGAAACCCGGGGCCTGATTAATCACGCCCCAGAAAATCCTGTTTTTCCTCGCCGCGAAGTAGAAATTGCCGATGAAATATTCATGCGCGCTTCAAACAGCTGATTTTGCGCGATTTAAATGACGCGTCCGCTAAACGCGGAGGGGGGGGGAGGGACGTGCAGGCGGAAAGGCTCCCGGCGCTCATTTATGCTCGGTTTTTCCGCCACCCCCTCCGACCCCTTCTTTCGCCCTCGTTATTTCTATTCGTCTCGTTCAATTGGATTTTGATACAGCGTCTCTGCAGTGTATCATCTCCGTGCTCTCCGCTCTCCCGCACGCGTGCCGGTTAAAATATTCGCCGCTATGAATAGTAATCGCGGACAGCGCGCGCCGCGGATGTTCCGCGCCGCGTATAAATATATTATAGGCATTATACGGCGATATTTGTTAACCAAATCTCGCGCGTTTCCCGAGTATTTGCGCGCCCGGCTNTTTTTTTTTTTTTTCCGCTCCCTCGGCCGCGTTTTATGCGAGCGGCCAATAAATAACGCCTAACGATACATGTGCGTGCGCGCACGCATTATAAGCCCCGCGGCGGACGATTTCAGGTGGAAATGCGGCAATCTGCAAAGTCTATTACGTCGTTAATCGCGGATGTTATTTTCGTTTCCGCCGTCGACGTCGCGTCAGGGACGTTTATTTGCACCCCTCCCCCCGCGCTCGCGCGCGTGCGGAGCTGGAGCCTTCGACAGCATATAAATCAATCTCCGGCGCGATCGCATAAATCTTTGTGGCGCGCGGCCTATGCGCACCGCCACGTATCCCACGTGTTGCGGCATGCTTAATGATCTGTGATCGTATTTTTCAAACATCACCCACCGTGGAATAGAGAGAGCACTCGACGTCCCGGATATTCTTAGCGTTAAAAGCTATCCGCGGTGACCGTTGTTCACGCGATGACTGATTCACCTGTGAAAGCACATTTTATGTAACGTCATTCGAAAAAATCGAACGGACTTGCATCAAATATGACGTATTTCAAATAAATCAATGTCGGTGTACGTCGGTATGAAATTGACGAACGCAATACTAAAATGTAGAAAATGTCGACGTGGCGCAGCTAACCGCTGCCAAAATACGTCATTTGAGATTGATTTTGCCGATATCACTGCGTATATATAATCTTCTTAATAGTTAATTTACTAATCATAAAATTTATTTTAAAATGTACAATAAGCTAATCATAAGATGCGCTAAAATAAAAATAACGATTTAAAACACGCAGTGTATTAGTAAATTATCCCATACTAAATACGGCGGCACGATTTCAATATGAAAATTAAAGTCATTATTTAATTTGGTATATAAAACTATCATAAAATTTATTTTAAAATGTATAATAAGCTAATCATAAGATGTGTTAAAATAAAAATAACTATTTGAAACACGCAGTGTTTTAATTTAATTAGCTTATTGTACAGTTTAAAATAAATTTTATGATAGTTTTGTATACCAAATTAAATAATGACTTTGATTTTCATATTGAAATCGTGCCGCCGTATTTAGTACACTGAGAGAAATTGTTTGGTAGAATAGTGATCAAATGAAATTTGTGGTTATTTGTACCAAAAACTTAGTTACATTTAACAAAACTTTTTGTAATTTGTTGTATGAAAATAATTATTTGGTTAAGGCTACAAATTGTTTGGTCAAAACAACTATATATTTAGTAACTGTCACTATAAAATTCATTTGATCACTATTCAACCAAACTTTGGTTGATTTTACCAAACATTTCTCTCAGTGCATGGGATAAAAATCATAATCACGTGTTAAATTTCGAAATTATACCAGTTTTACCTTTTTATTAGTATTGATACTAACTAATATCAATGCTGATAAAAATAGATACTAATAATTTGCCGTAATAACTGCCAATTGACCTACTGTAATAGAGCAACGCCAAAAAGAGCCAAGACACTTTTGCATTGGCCCAATAGTACATAGAAATCTGCTTACGAGTCACGTTTCTTCTCGTGTAAATATTGCGTGCAACATTTACGAAATGAATTGGCCATTCTTCGTCAAAGATAGCAACGTTCTAAAATCGAAGCTTGTACGAGTATTGGTTCTCTTGCATGTGCCGAGTCGCTACCAGCGATTCTTCACTGCCTTCCCAGGGTGTTCGCTGCAGACCCGGATCGTTATGCGAGATACCGCTGACAGGGAGAAAGGGAAGGGATTATACCTCTATATTCTACCAGACCTATTACATTATATTCAGGATTTACTATCACCTCTTTGTCAGGGCTCACAAAATGGGCAAGGTGTGCCGCCCGGCAGGACCCGGGATTATTTGCGAAGAATGGGAAAAAGTGAAGTTGCCGCGGCGGAAAACTAGCGCGCCACACGGTTGCTCTATTCTCGAATGGAAAATAGTCGGTTCGCGTTTATAGCGGAAGACGCATTCAATCCAGCCAGATGAAAGCTATTGAGCCCCAAACTTTTTTAAAGGGTTTCTCTCCGACCCCTTTATTCTCGCGAACCGAGTTTACTGGAAAGAAAGGAGTTCAGCATTGATGAGCCGGTTGTACGAGATGTATAAAATGTGTACTATATTTTTCGAACAGAAAGATATAACTAATATGATAACAGCAACGCTTTTGATATAATCGGAAGTTAAATAAAATTTATTATTGCTCAATATTTAAAGTGCGACTCGTTATTGTAACAACAAAATAAATTACAAATAATGCAAAAGTCGAGAACAAGTCAAAGTATGGAAACGAATTATAATAGTTAAATATTTACATATTACAAATTATTGAAATTATACATGCTATGATGTGCAGTAAAATTGCAGAATTGACTTAGCTCCACAAATCTAACGAAATTATCTTCCATATCGCAATTATTAATAACTGTTGTAAATTAAACTCTTTTATCCATCGTGGACTTTAATTAATCAAATTTATTGTTCATTATTAGAATTTTTACGTCTTATTGTCTTACGCGAAAGCCTGCACATAATCGACTTTTGACTTACAATGTACGACAGCTGTTAATTGAAAGACTTCGCGGACCATTTAATGCAGATCCATTAGTTTCATTAATCTTACGTCATTTGGACACTTTATCCTTTGACTCGGTTTCTGATATTATTTCATCGGTGCACATGTTACCGCTTTATATTGTTAATTCTCTTGCACGTTCTATTATTACTTTTACTAATCAATTTTTAATGTATTAGTTTAACTATTTAATTAATATATATTGAAGAAGGTTATAGACAAGTAAGAAACTAGTACCGCAATTTATTGTACATATTCTATGCAACTTGTAATATATTAATAGATATTTAACTATCATAACATTCATATTTTGATCTTTTTCGACCTTTGCATTATTTCTAATTTATTTTTTTAATATTGCTTCCGCGCTGAGAAAAAAGTTATTAACTTGACTAAATTTTTCAATTTGATTAAATTTCTTCAGCTCAACTATTTATGTATTTAACTTAAATACATAAAATACTTGAACTTTAGTTTAAGCATTTATATATTTAACTAAAATACGTCAATACTTGAACTGAAGAAATTTAATTAAATTGAAAGTTTTAATCAAGGTAACAACTCTTCTTTCTAAGTGTGATAATATAAGAATGAATACGATCTACTTATTAAAAATTGTCCCTTTGTAATATCTTAAAACGAGAGAAATATAAGATATCTCTCTCTCTCTCTTTATTATTTACTTTCTGTTACACCGAATATCTTTAATGTTTATTTTTGTTACTTTGTTTTTGTTACGTTGATTCAATATTTTTGTATCTTCTTTACTAGTATTAATATCTTTGTACTTTTTTCTCTGCGCTTTAGGGGACTTGTCCCAGAGCGCATAATAAATGTTGCTTCTCTCTCTCTAATGTGAATTTTATGGAAAAAATCTGCAAATAACATTCCATAATACAAATTAAAATTACGCTACCCTACGGCTTGATACTTTTTCATGGACTTGTAGCTTTGTTCAACCGCGGCATACCGGCTGCGGTAGTATCGGTCACGGTCCCGTTTAGGCAGAAGCTGCTGAAGTTTGCTGTCGAACTTGGCGAACGGTCGTCGCATGGGGGGGGTATCCGTCGCCTTTGAAGCGTGAAAATTGCACGAACAATGAGGACGGCGTTGCTAGAAGGAGATGGTGCGGCGAGGCAAACGGTGTCGATGTCGGCGCCGCGGGTTGGAGGGGAAGAGAAGGAAAGGCCGTGAACCACAGGGAGATGATGCGGTCGGCGGTCGGAAAAGCGATGGAGCTTGGAAGGAGCGACTCGCTTTGCCGTGAAACTTCTGTCGGTCCCCCGCGCGCGATATACTTTCCACGGAGTTTAACCGCATTCACGCTCGTCGGGAGCAGATTTGTAATTCGCCGGCACACGTCGTCGTCGTCGCTGACCTTCCTGCGCGATGGCCTACTTCCGTCAGTATTTATTTACGACGTCGCGGAAAGGAAACTTATAAGCCGGCACCGTAGGGACACGGGTACGCGCCCTTTAGTCACTTCAGGAACCGCCAACAGATGCTGGCCGTCGAGAAAAAAGTTGCGCGACTCGCGCTTTCATTGCCTTCTGACGGTTTTCTCTCGTGGATTTAGACTGACATCGTGTGAATGATGATTTTATAGGTCGTAGCCGAAAGACGCTTTTAAAACTTCTCTTCTTGCCTTTCCTCGTTGAAAACTTTACATTTTTCCAATAGCATCTTAAATGAGAGAAGCGGGTTATCGAAAGCTAAGGAAAAAAACAGATCTTCATTTTTTTACGAGCATATTTTTCGATACGATAACTTTTTCTACCATGTTCTATTAAATTCGTATTTTATTATGTTTTATTAGCGTCAAATGATCAAAATACATAATTATTTATATGTAATTTTATCGTGATTATTATTATACGATCTTGTTCTGAATTTTAAGAAAAAAGAAAAATTAGTGAATACCGTTATTTTGTATTAATTTTTATTTTATACAAAAAATTGCAAATACGTTTGTTTTCTACAATTACGAAATGTAAGATAATTACTAAAAGAGAAGAAATATTGTATGTTCTGTTATAAGCTAATTACAATGGTCGAATTAATATGCAATTCATAATCCATTTTTCCTTGCTTTTATTCTATTATAAAGCACCATTTTCATTTTTATTACAACAATTTCCATTTCTCTGTACCGTGAAAAGTAAAGAAAAGTAAGACTGTCGAAGGCGGAAGTCAGCGATGCGTGACTTAAAGAATTTGAGAAGTTGGCTACCCGTTTTTATCTTATTATGTACATATCTTGCGATGTGTATATATGTTCGCTTCTTTATTTTTAGACCGATCAGTTGAGCTTCCATCAAAGTTAATTGTAAAAACTCTTGGTCGATAATATCTACGAGAAAGTTCACAGCAATTATTCTCGTCGATTCTCTCCCTCTAGTTGGTCGCAGTCGCTAGTCCGATCTTTGCTTATTCCTCCATTTCTTCTTGCATTATCGTTTCATTCTCTTTTTATTATTAGTTAATCTAGCTGCGATTAACTTATTCAAGATAATCTTCGCGAATTTGTAGATAGTTACCGTTGTAAAAACACGCTGCATGAACGGAATTATCTAAGCAGAAAAGGTATAAATCTGTAAACTGATTTCTACTTTTATTACGCTTAAAGTCGAGAATATCAATAAAAATGTTCCACGGTGGTGATAGAACTTTACAATACAAATTTCCGCATCGTTTACAAATTTTTTTGGACAACATATTAATGCTATAAATAATTGTATCAACGTTAATATACACATAATAAATACAAAAGTGGATTGAATCGTGCAGACTGTATTTGATGGGCATCGCGCCGCGACTATGTAGATTTCAGGGTATTTGAATCAGCATAGAAGTGAGCATAGAAAGAATACGAAATGTAAGAACGTTGTCTGAAAAGATTTCGTTTGCACATCCGTTTTTCTTCTGTGCAATGGCATGGTATTTCCTCCAATCTTTACCTTCCTTTATAGCACTTTTATTGAAACTTCGTTGTTATTTCAGGCAGTCGGAGATAACTTTCATTTACATTGAAATTTGCATCTTTGAATTTGCATTCGATGTATAGCAGTGAATTTAGTTGAAAAATATAGTAAAGCGAGAGCGGGGACTACATTTTTGACACCTTTCGTGTTAATTAAAGTCGTGTCGTAAATGAATTTTACTTCAGCAACGAAGAGCCTTATGTCACAGCGCCGGCAAACTGCTGGTTAACACCGCTTTAACTTTGATATCATATTCAGCTTTTTAATGACTCGCTTAATAGCGTTACCCATAAGTGTGTGTCGCAAGCGAAACGAGTTTAAGCGTTATACCGTAAAATGATGTAAGTATTGCAGCTAAAGCACCTCCAAGGAAATTATTAGTATAAAGCATTTAAATTATATATTATAGTTTATAACATATTTTATAGACACATTATGTCCGTAATTTAACAAGCGTATCCATTTTCTCTGTGTTAAGCTGTTATGTATTCTTATGAGTTTCTCAATTAAGTGAGATTGGCTGACTTTTGAAATCATTGCACATTTCTTATACGAAATCGTGATTCCTTCTCAGATCTCTTCTACTTTTTCTTCTGTTTGACTCGCCCTTCGATCTTTCGTCGCTGATAACTTCTTTAAGTTTGCATTCGAAATGGTTCTGAGAACTTCAATGTAGAATGACATCGCGTTTTTCCGAAGGTTTGTGAATTTAAAAAGAAGAGAGAATTATCTACGGTGACATTTTCAAGTTTTAGCGAGACTTATTAATGTATTAATTATAAAATATCGTTCGGGATTTATATTATAAGGAATTAAAAATAAATTAATTTTGTCAATTAAGAACGTCTGGGTCATATCTCAAAACATTACCAAAAATATCATAATTTTATAGAATCTTCTACTATTACGTTGAGTTATACCTGTGTAAAGTTTTAGCACAATTTACTTATTGGTTTAAAAGTTTTTTTAATTTTACTCTTGATTCTTATGTGAAATCGCGTTTTGCAGTATTTATTTGCAAATTTGATGGCGAAGTAGCATTACAAATGAAATCACAATTTTTATATATACTAATAAAACTTTAATAAATATTCGTGCAAAAATTCATTTAGATCCACTTTGTCGTTTAAAAGTTATTTATTTAAAATTGCAGCAAAATATAGTAATTTTCGCTGTAAAAACCATCATATATCAAATTTTTCATTGTTTTCTTCTTTGCGGTTAATTTCAGGACCAAAATTTTTTTATTAGAAAAAAAAGAATGAACCTAGAGAAGCCTTTAGTTTTTAAATGATATGTAACTTTTAGCTCGTATTGTATAGACAAAACACCTTTAATCGAAGACATACTTTTTCATGTATCATCCAAAATGTTGATGTAATGTCATATCAACTGTCATTATGTGTCGTTGCACCGATTTTTTTAATTATTTTGGACATCAAAAGATATCAGTTCTCTTTCTATTATAACCATGTATAGAAAAGTATAAGAAATCATTAATAAATTCGATTTTTTCTTTAATTTTTTTTTTTAATATATGTATATGACTGAAAAGAGAGAGAGAGAGAGAGCGAGCGAGAGAGAGGAAAGTAAGGAGATACCCTTCAAATACCGCATATCAGCAAACAATGCCGTTTGTTCTATGTAAAATGCGACGAGAGAATTCTGCGGTTCAACCGACGTCGCCCCTACTCGGTGCAGCTATATCGCACGTTCCAACGGGGACAAGCTTTTCTTCGAGGAGTAACTATCGGATGGGACTTGGCTTGGTTCCATTACGTCCGTAACAACGTGTTCTCGCGACTTCGCCTCGTTATTTCCCGGCGCTTTCGTCTCGTAGGATCTACGACGAGGCTCTCTCGCGGACGGGGCTTGCGCGACGGACTCGGAACAACGGGCAACGGTGGTGATACTGCTCTCCAATGTGCGACTCGAACTCCTCGAATCTCCTCATCCGGAAAGGCACGACAGAAGTTTCCCTTTCTCACTCCCCTTCTTCCTCTCCCTCTTTTCGTGGACCCGACGAGATACTTATTAATACTCTTCTCCTCCCCATTTCTTGACATCGCGCTCTCATCGGCCGAAACTTTATAAACGCACGCCGGAAACCTCGTCGCTCACGATGACTTGTTTAGACGTTCCGCAAAGTGTTCCGTATTGCGAAGCTCGACGTTGAACGTTGCGGTGCAGCACAATGTCAGAAGCGGAAGACGCCGTCAGAAATGCCTCGTTCACGGTGGAGGCCTCATTTCCGTGTGCATCGCTCTATCGACGTTTTCGAGCGCAGGAACAGTTGCCCGCGCTCGCACGGGTAAATGACGCGCGCGTAGTAACTTCCGGCGACCGCGCTGGCGCGTAACGTATTATGTACATGTATTGGAAATTCTCTAATGACAATAGTAAAATCAAACATTCGATTGTGTGCAGAATTTCCAACACTTTCCGAAACTGTAGGAGATGTCGCGCGTCCAAAGTTAATATAATTCCAACAAATGGGGATGCTTCTGTGTTTAATATTTTCACATTTTTACATTTTGTGCATCTGTTTATTGAAATTGAAGATTTTATCAAGTAGAAAGCTTTAATGGAAAATTATTAGGATCGAATAAGAATAAAAATTTACTTCTATAAAGTGAAAATTAAGCTTGTGTAATTTTTCACTATTCATACGTGATTCAGGGTTAGGTAGTAACTGATTTATTAGGAGTGCAAATTAATACGATACTGTTACATTTTATGTCAATTCTGTTTTAAAACTAAATAGTTTCCTGCCATTTTGCGATTTATAAGTGTGTATCTCTCAAAATCCTATATATTTTCGCGAAGACGTTATAACTTCACGAAACAGCTGTGAACACGAATGCGATCGATAAGCAGCATTTGAGATACTGCTTTGAGATTCTTTTCACATTTCAATTAAAGAAGAATGCTTCTGAAGCTATGGAAATGATTTGTTCCGCTCTGGGTGAAGACGCTGTAACATATAAAACCCGTAAAAAATGGTTTCCAAAGATTTCAAAACGGAGATTTTGATCTTTCAGATCGATTATGTCAACCACATAAGTTCGATGAGAAACTCAAGGAACTGTTGACTGAAAGATGGGGTAAAATAATCGAAAATAATGGAAACTATTTTGAATATTAGATGTGTACTTGTCTTTTTGTAAACAAACTTTGAATTTCATATTTCATGAAAAAAAAAAACACTTAATTAATTTGCTCTTAATATTTTAAGCTTTATTCTTCTTTTTATTTTAAAATTGATTGCTTCATTCTTGTGTTTATTTAGATTATTTTAGATACTTTCTAAATAATCTAAATTTTGTAGTGTAGAGTAAAACATCATAAAAGAGTGAAAATTGAGTTTGTGCCATTTTTCGAATAATTTGTCACTCGAATAAGAATAAAAATTTACTTCTATAAAGTGAAAATTAAGCTTGTGTAATTTTTCACTGTACGTGATTCAGGGTTAGGTAGTAACTAATTAAAAAGTTAATTAAATAATAAAGTTAAAAGTTAATCAGTTTTAACTTAACTTGTTAATTTTTAATGATTTAATCTTTAACTTTAACTAGTTTTGAAACATATAAACTTTAATTTATTAACTTTTTTACTAAGTTAAAAATTCATCTACGTAAAAGAAAAAAATTATAAAAGAAAAAATAAATTCTCTCATAAAGAACAATTTTTTGTTATTTCATACAAACCTAATTTACAAATAAAATATATTTCTAGGATTTGTAAAATATATTTGTTTGACAATCCATATTATAATTGTTTTGAGTAATCTAACTTTAAAAACTTACGAATTTCTAATTTTGCATGAATAATGCTTTTTAAAATTAACTTTTAATTTAACTTAAGTTAATTTAATCTTAATATAATTTTTAACTTAGTTTTTTGTTTATGTAACTCTTAACGTAACTAAATTAATTTAACTTTAACTTAATTTAGTTACAAAAAATATATCAACTTTCCCATCTCTAACGATATTTAGAAACTAAGTATATCTAAAAAGTAAAAGCCGTGTAATTAGCAAAATCGCGATCAGCGCATTCTAGTTTGTTTTCGATAATCTCAAAAAGTTTAATGCGCAGAAAAGATTTCAGAAGCGTATCTATACTTCTCGCAAAATATTTGGACAAAGTATACCGCGTTGATGTTTTCCTTTGCGATCAACACGGCTATAAAACGCTCGAGCAACACAGTACAAGAACGTCATACAGTAAATGGTCTACTGAAACGTCATGTTAAATCTGGGCTGCATACTGGTTGCATACTCCAAAGTCTCAGTATCTTTCAATATCGCTAGAACTCTCGAGAATTTGCGATATAAAATATCGATTTGAGCTAAGCTTCGACTATTTTCACGCTGAAATCCTAATCTTAAAACTTCAACGAATATATTTTTAGTCTCTCGTAGTTTAAAGGTGGTCGACAGTAACAGGACCACTGTTCCCGTAAAAATTTTATACTATGACCAAAAAAACTAGCTAGATTTCTCCCGTGCCGCGTAACATATTAACGGCGTTTTTCGGGCATTGACCTTGACGAGTACGTGTGTTCGTAAAAACGCCGATCGACGTCGCATTGTACGTGAATGGGCGCGAGCCCATCTGTCGCAACGGCAATTCTATTAGCCACGAGTGGATATACAAAATTTTTTATTCCTCCGGTTTACGACGTGCGCAGCCGTATTACCTATTCGCTTCGCCCGCGTTACGCTCTCGACGCCATCCTTTTACCTCCCTTCCGTCTTTAACGCGGGCGCGTCTTCCTCGCTTTTTCTTCGCCGCGCCGCGGCGAGTCGTTTCCGTGCCGGTGCAATTCCCTCCGCGACGCTAAATGTGTAAGCGATAAAAGTATCTCTGTTGGGAGGGAAACGCGTCGTTTTATGTACCCTCTGCATTTCCTTAAGGTCCGACTAGATACCCGTAAATTCGTGAAACATTTTCAGGGAGGATCTCCCCGCCCGAGGAAAGAGAAATGTCTTCGCGTTCCCCATTCAACGGCGTCGGGAAAGCCAATAGCAAATTTTTTTTTAACGGGTCGAAAAACGAATGTGTTCTACCGTGACAAACTGACGGTTTTTAGAACGTGCAATTGTTTGTAAACTGACGTCTAATTACAGATAAATAATAGAATAGTGTTTTTATCGTCTTTTCATATATAGCGATGTAAAATAACAAAAATCTACTCGCTGGAAGGGGCGAAATAATATATGAACAAAAAGTGGTAGGAGAGACTGGGGCAATTCGGATGATTTTTTTTTTCTTTTGCGTCTCCTGAGTCCTGTAATCATTAAAAAAAAAGTTGAACGGTTTGAAAGGTTAAACCTTTCCCTTCACTTTCGCTGTTATAGATAAAACACAACTTAATACTCAATAGTAATTACACGAAATACGAATAGTCCCTGACTTGTTCCGAAAACGCTGAAGTAATAAAATTCCCTATTGTGTGTTTATTTTTTTTTTTATTGTATGCAACTGTTCTTAATAATACTATATATTCTTTTCTGAATAAAATAAAGTCTTAACAACAGCTTTTTTACATTTTTTTCATCTTAAAACACAAATTTCAAAATGTACTTGCTTTGAACTACATATAAAAATGTCGACCAGTGCCAAGTATTTCGAATAGCCCCGAGTCCAGGGTAAATCGAAACCAGTTCGGGAATATTCTCAAATTTATGTTTTAAGATGAAAAAAAGGTAAAAAAGCTGTTGTTAAGACTTTATTTTATTCAGAAAAGAATATATAGTATTATTAAGAACAGTTGCATACAATAAAAAAAAAAATAAACACACAATAGGGAATTTTATTGCTTCAGCGTTTTCGGAACAAGTCAGGGACTATTCGTATTTCGTGTAATTACTATTGAGTATTAAGTTGTGTATTTTGATACATAGAACGCGAATATAAAAGAAAAAATTGTCCGAACGACGATTCGACGTTCGGTATTTCGAATAACCCTGGCGTCAACTTTGCGCATTATTGCGTATGGTCTACAAAAATAGACAACACACGATACATTTAAGTTTTCAAAAAGAATCTTATTTATTTTACTTAAATTTCGAAAAAATGCTGACTGTAAGAAATTACTTCGACTGTCGCAAAACACATTTTTTACTGCCACGACTTCAATATGACGCCGTCGCCAAATGAAACTTTATTAGTAACGTCGTTACATTAAGACACATTTACAGTATTTAAAGTAAATTTTTAACATGTACCCGTACAAAGATATTTCCAATTTTTCGAATAAACCCACCTTCCGAATTGCCCCAGTCTCCCCTATATACGATCACTATAAACACGTCGCTTTTTTGTGCCGACACTCTTTGGTTATTTTATTTCTCTTTATTACATACTAATCTAGTTTGGCAAGGGACATGTGAATATCGATTTTCGTGTCACATGGAAAATCGAGTGTCGGTACGATAACAATTACCGCTAAACGACGGACGATGAGCGCTCGAACGGGAATACGAAACACGGTCCCGTGCAACCGCCATCAGTACCTCATTAATAACGTCAGTCACTCGTGGCACCGGTGATTTAGCGGGATCGCGCAGACACACGACAAGTCCCTCTTCCCTCCCCTCGTTTCTCCCCCTCTTCTACCCCTCGGAGATCAACGGGCTTTCGCGAAAGAGAGAATAATGACGCTCGACGTTGATCTTAAGCCGAGTTCGTCCGCTCGCGAAATTGCGATTAACGGAGACGCTTTCTTCGTTTCCCCGACGACCGTCTAGCCTCCGATAGCGGCGAAATTAAGCGCGGCGCTTATTTATGCGCCGCAATTGACGGTAACAGCCAGAGAGTGTCCGTTATTAAACACCAGCTGGCGAAATTTCCGCCCGGTACGGGTAAACTGCAGGCAGAAGCGTGCCCGCGGTGTAATCTTAAGTGGAAAGCAATGCTCTCCCATTACACGGTGGCTTGCGCTTTAATTAATCTTTCACTGCTATCGGAAACTCGCAACTAGACCTGAAAGTATCCGCTACTCGCTCGTAAATAAATAAAATGGCTTCCGATGGCTGGTGCTGACCAGGGCAAGGCCGGCATGCCTTTCTTACGTGCATCAGATCCCAGAAGGGTTGTATATCGGAAAGGGAATCTATTAGCTACACATGCACTACCGTAAAGTGGAACAAAAGGAATACGTCACAAATCCGTGCTCTCTAAGTCACATTTATCAATTGCAGCTGTGTGCTTCCTCTAAAGCTAAACTTAAAACAATAAATATTTCCTCAAATTACAATTTCACTCAAAATTAAGTAAAAAAAAATACCTGTTTTATTTAACCCTTAAACACACCGATTTTGTAAAATACGGAAACACATTTGCGGGTCTGA
>QKQZ01002600.1:0-10813 GCA_003595255.1 Solenopsis fugax | reverse complement strand
TGGTAATTGAAAGTATCATCAATTGATCAAATGCTCAAACTGTTCACCGTTGGCTTCTTGGCAATAAGCTAATCGATGATAAAAAGTTGCGATTGCATTTTCGAAGTATTTAGCAGGAATAAGAGCGGCTTCATCTATTATTCGTTGACGCAATTCGCCTATATTTTGAGGTTTAGTTGTATACACTCGATCTTTTAGATAACCCCACAAAAAATAATCGAGACAACCTCCATGTGGTACACATTGGATAATGCTAATGCCGGCGATACTCTAACATTCAAGCCTTATAACTCGGAAAGTACTTAACGAAAATAAACTTATTTATAGTATTTTGGAAAGCTCTTGACACCAGCTATTAGATTATGGAATCAAAAATAGGGTGTTCCATTTAAAAAAGTTGTAAAAAAGTTGACTTCGATCTGACCTTGGCGACGCCATCCAAGGTCAAACTGATAAGATCAGTAAATAGATCTTTTCAAACCCTACAACTTTTATCTGAATCACTTTTTCCTAAAATACTTAGTTTTCGAGATATTTCGCCGTTCCGGAACTTTTATAACACTGTATATAAATAACATATTAACTGAGCAATTGTGGAAGGTTTAAGTACTGTGATCGCATCGTTCCGCACCATATAGTGTATGGGTACGTGCTAAAAAAAGGAGAAAGAAGCTGGCGATTCACGGATTCAGCTCTTCCAATTTAGAGTCCGTTTGGGGCTGCCTACGTGTTCGGACGTTTTCGGATTTATTTTTGTGACCGCGCGTCGATCATATCATAATCGGCCTGCCGGGACAACCGTTGTCGTTTCGTGCTTTGCATTCTCATATGGCCAAATCGTCCCCGCCCTGACAAATTACTGAGCTAGGACGGATGCCAATAAAAAGGAAGAAGAAGAAGCTCTTCTAATTAAAAAAGGTAAATGAAAATTTTGTAGTACATTCTATGCATACAAAAAGTTCACAAATTTTAATACAGGAAGCTTTCCTTGCTGGAAAATAATTTGAAAATTACGGGGATTTACATCTGAAAAAGATATTATTGTGAACATATGTTTAATAACATGTTTATTCGTTTTCAGATTTTCTTATTTGCATGAACGCTTCAAGTGAGAAACATGGTGAAAAATCAATGCCAAAAATGAAGTTTTGGTGATTTGTTGTCACAAATAATAGATCATACTCTGAGCAGGATGAGTAAACGACAATACAAATTAATTTTAAAACCAGACTACAAAAGATCACAAGTCTGTCGAGGAACCGAAAGACGATGGTAAAAAATATACAGCCGTGCAGTTGGTGAACAATCATCAAAGAATTGTAAGGCAATTGTATTTATAGAACCTTCAAAATTTCTTTTTCTTGGAATTTTCCTTTATCATTGCTTCTCGATCGCTTTGAAATACATATAAATCTATAACTTTATCTTGTAACTGTGTCGGCTTTGATGATAGAAATATTCCACATTTTTCTCGTTATGTCTCGCCCTTTGTTTGTAATTAAAATTATATATATATATATATATCGACAATTTAAAATGTAAATTGAATGTATCAGTTTTTAAAAATTACGTTTTTATTTCTTTATTTACAGTCTATTATTTATATATCTGTTATCTAAAAAAACGTTTGTTTTAATGAAAGGATAATTTTTAACGTTTAAAAATGTTTATTTCAACACTTGAAATATGTGTCCTTTAATATTAAATAAATGTTTTAAAAATGTTTTAAAAATATTTTTAATGTTTTAAAAATGCTGAAATAAATAAAAGGGAATTGTCCCTTATTACCACACATGACAAGCGAATTTTTCATAAAATATAACGAAAAATTCTCTCCGCATACATTCTATTAAAAAAAGAGACTAGAATATACTGCGTTTTTAAAAATATTACGACTTGTTTGTACATGGGACGTTCCATGTCAAGTGGAATAAATGTCTGGGAAAAATTTATAAGTTGAAATAAGATGTTCGAGGACTTAAAATTTTCGTTTTTATGTGTAGTTTAAGATAAAACGTGGTTTTTTAAAAAAATTCGAAACAGCCGCTTCAATTTTGAAAATCTGATTATGGATTGTTCATGAGTAAGCCGAAAAACCTCCAGATATCGATTTTCATGGAAATTAAATGAATTTTGGACTACCTGATCCATGAATTAAATGTTTTCAATAAATTTTTCATCTTCAGGTGCCATATTGAAGCAGCCGTTTCAAATTTTTCAAAAACCACGTTTTTTTTCTTGAACTACACATAAAAACTATAAAATTATAAGCTCTTGAACATCTTTCGACTTCATGAATTTTGCCCAGACGCTTGTCCCACTTGACGTTGAACATCCCATATACGTATATCAATATCTATTTACATTTATCTTTTTTTCTATGACATAAAACTATGTTTATTGTTAATTATGTTATTCAAGTAATACGTATTAGTATCTCAAAATATTTCTCTTATTTATACACGAATTTCAGTTAATTTTAATTATGTAATTCATTGCTTTTCTACCCCCTATACATAGTAAATTTAATTTTCTAGTTTCCACATTTCGTGAGACAAGCATATTAAAGTCATCGGTAGTACAAAATAGTGGACAAATTAAAAAATCTGAAAACCTTTGTATTGACATAGAATACCAGAGCTTTATTACAAAGAAGCGATATTTTAGAAGATTTAATGGCAAATTATTTGAAAGTAAAAAAATCTTTGCAAGGAGTCGATAATAATATAATAAGCGATGTACATGACGGAACACTATATAAAAATAGTTCACTTATTAATGAAAAAAATAAAACATTCATTTTAAGTTTTAATTTTAACACTGACGGAGCACCTCTCTTTAAAAGCTCGAGAAGAAGTTTTTGTCCAATTCAGTTAACAATCAATGAATTGTCTCCGAAATTAAGATTCAAAACTTTAATATTAGCTGCTCTCTGTATATTACGCTCAGAGCCGAAACCTGACTTTATGAATGTTTACGTCACATATTTTTCGCATCAAGTAACACAATTGTATTATGAGGGGTTTACGGTTACAACAAAAAGTGGTAATATATTGAAATTTAAAGTCATGCCACTGTGCGGTGTACTCGACAGCGTTGCAAGACCTATAGTACAAAATCGTACGCAATTTAATGGTTACTGGGGATGCTCGTGGTGTTATGCACACGGGGAATATTACGAAGGGTCGATGCGGTACCCAATCTCTGTAAATGAAGATGATCCTAGTATCAGAACTCACGAAACGCACATGCAAGATGTAAAAGAAGTTTTGAAAAAACAACAAATAGTCGAACAAATTTGAAACGTACATAAAAAACGTATATTGTAGAGGTATAAAAAGACCCACAAAAATTGATTTTCCTTTATTTGATTGTGTTTGGGGCTTTCCCATCGACTACAAGCATGGCATGATTTTAGGCGTTGGGCCAAATATGGGATGCACTTACTACCGCGGTAAACATCATTTGAATCGTTCTCAAAGAGAGGAAATTGATGCTCGCTTATTGAGTATAAAAGTGCCTTATGAAATTTATCGTACACCTCGATCATTATGCGATCGAAAAAAATGGAAAGCAGCAGAATGGAGAGCCTGGATCCTTTATTACAGTTACCCTTGTTTAAAAGATATTTTGTATAATGAGGTTCTCGAGACGTACTTACTTTTTATTTGTAGTATGCATACACTTTTACAAGAAGAAATTTCTGAAAAGAGTCTGAAACAATGCGAGTATGCTCTGTACAAATTTATCGGGGAATGTCAGCTATATTGGGGCAAATCGTTTATGACGTTTAATGTTCACAGTGTATTGCATTTGTGCGAATCTGTACGTAAATCTAGGCCTTTGTGGGCAACGTCGGCATTCCCTTTCGAAGGAGGCATATATATTTTAAAACGACAAATAAATGGTCCAAAAAGCGTTGATGAACAAATGGCACAAAATATGCTACAGCGTACTACACATATGATGTTTGAAGAAATTCAACTGAAATCCGAAAGGTGTTCCTTCTTTTGCGAATCGTTACTTTCGGGAAATAAATATTCGACATTGAAATTCATAAGGACTGAAAATAATGCTACATTTGTAGACACAAGAAAAGTAATTAATGATATTAAATCATATTGTAGATCGTTTGCAAATAATACCAATTACCAGAATTGTAACATTTGAACGACGGGATATATTTTCAAGCGACGTATTTTTCGTAAAACGGTCTTTCATACAGCTATGTATAGTGGTACAATAAAAACCAATGATTCGATTATACAGATTCGGGAAACAAACGAAATAGTAGAAATATCAGATTTTCTCCTGTTCAATAACACGTGTTATTTTTCAGGAAGAATATTGAAAACAATGCCGGAAATTCATAACGAAACTGTACTGAATAATGTGCCGAATATTTGAGAAAAATCTTGATTTAATACTGCTACCAATTCAGCTGATAAAAGACAAACTTTTTATTGCAGAAAAACAACAGATTCTTTGTAAAATGCTGCCAAATATGGATGTATTATAAAGTTTGTCATTATCTATATAAAATTATGTAGATAAAGAGTTTCATCTCATCTTCACTTAGATAAAATTATCTGGATAAATGTATATGAATTTATCTTGCTTATAAATAAAGTGAAAATAAATCATCTTTATATTATTTAAAATATATTTACATGTAATTCATTATATTTCTATACAGATAATTATTAAATATGTAAGCGCAACACTAATTGTAAATCTATATTATATTCCATCATAATT
This sequence comes from Solenopsis fugax, assembly GCA_003595255.1. Taxonomy (NCBI): domain Eukaryota; kingdom Metazoa; phylum Arthropoda; class Insecta; order Hymenoptera; family Formicidae; genus Solenopsis; species Solenopsis fugax. The sequence continues at coordinate 6,055 of QKQZ01002600.1, read as the reverse complement.
TTAAGATTGCATGGATTAATAATGAAAACTTGCAAGGAGTTTCACTAGTTATTATAACATGTGAATTATGTATTCTCTAATTTTATCGACTTGTTCTTTTGCGTTTATTAATTGTAATCCAAAGAGAAATAAAAAAATTTTTAATTAGATTAAATATTTAAAGAACCTTTATTTTTAAGAAATGAAGATTTAGAAATATAAATATGGACATATTGTTTTCCCATTCCGAATTGTTTTGCTCAACAGCGATATTATCTAAAAATTATCTAGATAAATATATATAAATTTATCTTGCTTATAGATAAATTGAAAGTAAATCATCTTTATACCATTTAAAATATATTTACATGTAATTCATTATATTTTTATCTAGATAATTTTAAAATATGTAAGCGCAACACTAATTGTAAATCTATATTCTATTCCATAATTTTAAAATTGCGATAGATTAATAATAAGGTGCGTAATATAAAAATTGTCCCAAAACTAAATGCGAAAATATATCTATATTCTATCTTAATGCAGATAATTTTAAATTATCTAAACCAAACACTGATTGTAAATAAACATTTGATTTGAAAATTAGAGAAAATAAATATTTAAAAATAAACGAACTGGGTTTACTGATTACTTTCTATTGCGTTATACAAATAACTTTCAAATACATACGCTTCGAGAATCTCGTATAATATAGAATTCTCATAGAGAGAACGGTTTCCTTTCTATCGTGTTATTCGCATAGATTCCCATAGAATCGGCAAATGAGAAATTAACGATAAAGACGAATGGACTGCACGATGTTATTGCCGGTTTGATCCCGTTTACGGAATTTTCGGTTAGATAAAGTTAGAATTTGTATCGGGAAAGCCGAATATAAACCCATAGGTAATTTCGTGTGGAAATGTCATACAGAGAACGGTTTCCTTCCTATCGTGTTATTCGCATAGATTCCCCCAGACTCGCATAGAATCGGCAAATGAGAAATTAACAGTAGAGCCGAGTAGAACATCTTCAGTTATTTACTGATAAACTACTGTATCTGGGAATTTTCGATTGGAAACTATTCATTTTGAATAGTATATGCACAACAAATTCTGTATAAGAAATAACCTGTAGGAAACTATACATATCAATGTATTAATACCGAATTAAATACTGTACAACAGATAGCATGGGATTGAAATCGATAGAATATCTACTGCGTTATCCGTATAGAAAACCGATCCGATTGAAACCGATTAAAAACACTACGATTTGTATTATTACACTTTCGTGGTGACCGATAGACCTGTTAGAGAACGATACATTCACATAGAAATCCTATCGATCTTAATCGTTTCTTATCATACATGTTTATCTCTCTAATTTTTTATCATATAATGAATGGTAATGAATTTATTTTGATAGCTGACCCAACGGCTATCGTAACATCTTTTTATTGAATTGATATTTTGTTGAAAACATTAATTATGCATATGTAATGTACAAATATGTTTCCTATAGAAATAATTTCTTAATAAAAATGTCACTGCGTATTTATATGACAATTTCAATCTCAAGAGGTACCCTTATGGTACCTTCACCCCTTGTCATGTCACTATGCCTGAGCGCGCGAAATGTCAGCTCTGGGATTCGTAAACTTTAAACGCGAATAATTTGAAAAACATTATCCCTCAACATTTTTATAATAGGATTTTTTTCTTAAAATATTCCAAAGAATCCGTTCTTAAGAGGGGATCCGAGCTTTCTAGCCTTTATATTATATACACATAATGTTATGTTATATATGTATATTACATTATATATGTATATTACGTTATATATATATACATACATATAATGTAAATAACACATAATAGTTTAAATAATTACTTATTGTCTTGGCATGGTAACATATGTTGATTTTATAAACGTGTATGGTTTTATAATCATAAAGAACTAGTAAGAAACGTTATATTAGAAACATTTCTAAAACTATAATTTATGAAGTTAATTTTTATGTTTCTATACAAATAAGAAAGACTTTGATATTGGTTTCTTAATCGTATTTTTACTAGAAAAGAAATGTTTTACCTATAGTTTTTTGTGTAAACATTTTAAGTCATGAGAAACGTTTTTAGAATGTATAAAACGTTCCGCACAAACGTTTATAAAACGTTTTTAAAACGTATATGTGCTACCTGAATGTAAGCAAAAATTAATTAAAATTGGACATATTCGACCGTTAATGTAATACATACAAATTGAAATAAGAAAGCCTTGTACGGTCAAGTTGGATCTTAGTGCTTTTTATAAATTTTACTTGTGTGATTTTTATATACCTTCTTTTAAATTCAACCGACTACGTGCCGAATTACTTTTCCGGTCATAACGCAGCTATAGGTTAGACATGAACAGGTAATATCACATTTATTAAATTAGAAATAATTTAATAATTAGNTGTGATTTTTATATACCTTCTTTCAAATTCAACCGACTACGCGCCGAATTACTTTTCCGGTCATAACGCAGCTATAGGTTAGACATGAACAGGTAATATCACATTTATTAAATTAGAAATAATTTAATAATTAGCGATGCTAACTTGCATCTTGATGTTAGACCCCTTATACCCCCTGAAAAAACTGTAAAGAATTTATTGCGAAATATAATTATTAAATTATTTCTAATTTAATAAATGTGATATTACCTGTTCATGTCTAACCTATAGCTGCGTTATGACCGGAAAAGTAATTCGGCGCGTAGTCGGTTGAATTTGAAAGAAGGTATATAAAAATCACACAAGTAAAATTTATAAAAAGCACTAAGATCCAACTTGACCGTACAAAGCTTTCTTATTTCAAAAATTAACTAATTTTTGGTTTATCTAATTAAAAAATTGTATTACAGATGTGGAGTGAAAGAAATAATGTTAACTCTAAAAACAATACCTTTACCACGCAAGCTTGGATGACAAGAAATCACAGTTCGGAGAAATCAATATTTCCGAGGTTGAAAAAGATACTAAAATATTTAAAATTGTATTGTCGTAATTCCAGTTTAAACAGTTTGAAATATCTTGCCGATTCTCAGAGACCTTGGTTTGAAAGGTAACGTTAATTGAGATTATATTTATTTATTGCAGGGTAACTGCGGTATTTACGCTGCAGAAATGAGAAAAAATGTTAGTGTAATTTATACGCAACCTTAGTTATGTCATATTAATTTTGTGTTGTGGTTTATGTCATGAAAGCCACTTTTATTTATTAAAAAAAAAAACAAATTAATGACCTTTCGCAGATTTTACACACAAATAAGTGCCATAAAACAAGGTTTTAAATTTCATAAATTATGTTACAAATTGTGTTACAAAAATTTTTGTGAAATTACTTTTTTTACTTAAAAAGATTTCTAAATAAAACTTAAAACTTTTTAAAATACTTTTTATGCTTCTAATAAACATACAAATTAATATATAACATATTTCTCAAAATTACGTAGAAAGTATACACCTGTAAAAATTTCTGTTATCTGCAAAATTGAAATTCAGCTTTTATAAAAATACAGCGAACACTAATGTGGGGCTCCACCGATAATACCGATAATACCGATACCGCGGCGGTAGAAAAAGAAGACGCTTTAGAGGCCGACGTGGCTCGGACAGGACGACCGAGGAGATAGACGAAGAATAGTTAGTTAGGTGACAAAGAGACACGAACACGTATCTACATGTTACACAGAACACACGTGTATTGCACACTCCTTTATAATAAATATCATTTTAATATCATTATAATCCTACACTAATGACTAATAACCATCCTAAATAGACTGTAACAAAGTAATTTTAACGATTTAAAATTAGAGAGATAATAGTTCATGTATAAATATAAATTGAATAAGAAAAGCCTTCTTCAGTCGTAGCTAGATCATCGTGCTATGTTTGTTTATGTGATATACTCATTCAAATTTAACGAAACTGCGCGCTGATTACTTTTCAGAAATAACCCAGCCCTAAGTTAAATAAGAATGAGTAATATCACGTTTTAATTAAATTAAAATTAATTTAATAATGATTGAGAGATGCTGACTTGCATCTAGATATTAAATCCCTTCCCCCTGAAAAAACTGTAAAAAATTTATTGCGAAAAATATCACCTTAGCCAGGGTTCGAACCTTTTTTTTTTGTTTATTACATGGGGAAATCCATCATGGATACCCTCCCCTCTCGGGGAAGAAGGGAAGGTTATATCGGACACCTACTGACTATAACCCCATGATGGTCCTCCTGTCCAGACGAGGGGGACGCCCTGGGATCGCAAGCATATCAACCAACGGGCGCCCCCCGAGCCCTCGTGGTCCCCCCGCTCCCACGAGGGGGAAACAGCAGGGACCCCGTCCTACTTTGGAGGCCGTTGCGGGACCACAGTGCAACGGTCTCCCCTTCTTACGAGCCGCGTGCAATGGGGGTGAACGTCTCCCGCATCCACCCTCTGCGGCCCATCCGCCTCGGCAGGAAGTGCACTCATGTCTCCTCCCCGCCGGAGGGTTACGGAGGCCGGGCTTACGCTCGAGCTCTTCTCCCCCCTCTTCTTCCTCATGGGAGGGGCATCCGGGGCCCGCTCCCTCTCCCTCTCGACGTCCTCCTTCCGCGAGATCACTTGCTCACAGAAGGAGGTCGCCGCCTCTCATTTTTCCGTCCCGGAGAGTATGGCCCAGACCATGGTCCTCTAAGCCCAAAGCGTCCTTCAGGACCTGGCGAGCACACTCCCAAGCCGGACACTCCAAGAGGGTGTGCTCCGCCGAGTCTATCGGGGCGCCACAGTGGTGACATACCGTGGGCTCCCTCCCTATTAGGTGCAGATACTCACCAAAGCACCCGTGCCCGGTGAGCACCTGCACCAACCTGAATGTGAGGGGGCCGAATCGCCGCCTCTCCGTCCACTTCCGTAGGACCGGACGAATGGCTCCAGCGACGCGCGCGCCTGACCTCATACTCGTCGAGGCCTTTCACTCATCGATCTTGCGTCGCCGGGCGTGGAGCTGCCGCATCTCCTCGTCCTTACTCGTCCAGGCCATCGCCGCGGCGGGATCCCTACGGCGGGCGATTCTCTCTTGGTACGCTTCAGCGTACATCGCCGCCGCGAGATCCCACGGCAATGACACGGCCACGACGGTCGCCGCCTCCCAGGAGATGATCCTGTACCCCTGCGCGGCCCGGATGGCCAGACTTCGCTGCACTCCCTTCAGAAGTGTCTGAATGCGACGCCTGGCCACCAGCTCCGGGTACCACACGGGGGCTCCATAAATCGCTATGGATTGGACCACCTCCAGGTAGAGAGGGCGAGCCCCTCCCCCTGGTCCTCCGAGATTGGGCATCAGCCTCCCCAAACTGGAGGCCACCGCCCGCAAACGGGGACCAGCTGCCGGAAGTGCTCGAAGCTCCACCGGCTGTCGAGCACGAGACCCAGATACCTCATCTGGGTCACGATCTCGACCCTGATTCCCTCAACGGCCAGCTGGGCCCCACAAGGCGACCCCCTCACCCGAGGCCCGGCGAACCAGACGGCCTCGGTCTTTTGGAGGGCCACCTCCTGGCCTAGCGCCCTGATTCGGCCCAAGGGATGTGCTACACCTACCTCCGCGAGGAGGATGGTGCTCCCCCACTCCCTCTCCCAGGCCAGGAGCAGCGTGTCATCCGCGTAACACATCACTACCAGCCCGCGGGGTAGGGCACTCCGGAGGACCCAGTCGTAGCCCAAGTCCCACAGGAGTGGGTCCCAGNCACAGGAGCGATCCCAGGACCGACCCCTGCGGAACGCCACGGTGGATCTCTCCTCTGTAAGTCTCCTCGTACCGCCCCGGGTACGTTATACCTCTGCCCCGGAGATAATAATCCCCGATGACCGCCTGCATATATGGTGGAATCAAAGTGCCTGGCGTATACACTCCCACGGTAGGGTGTTAAGGGCGTTGGCGATGTCCAGGGACAACGCCAACACCACCCCTCCGCGGGAGATAGCCTCGGCCGCGAGGGTCCGCACGCGTCGAATCGCGTCGACGGTGGATCGACCCT
>QKQZ01002598.1:0-10246 GCA_003595255.1 Solenopsis fugax | reverse complement strand
ACCACCAAGACTGAGCCTGACCAAAAGTCAGATTAAACGCGATTCACCCGCCTTAGGATGGTGAACGGCAGTGAGAGCAAGAGAAACGGGCGAATCCAAGTCGACCGATCCGAATTCTTACCGCTTAGGACCGAACCGATCGCCAGAGACAGAGCGTGTAATCCTCACAACAACCAGACAGCCGCGCAACATGCACACTGGGGAAACATGCCATAACGCGGCCCGGCATTTCCTCGTGCACGGGCACTCGGAATGAGACGTCGCGGTGCGCCGTAGCCACCATGCGCAACGCCCCAATGAAGAAATGTCCACTGCCAAGCAGCGGGGGTGCGATTCCTGGCCCTCGAACTAGGAGTCTATCAAATGGGAGTTATGAAAAAAGTCTATTTAGTCCAATAGTTAAACAACACTCCCGAAGCAAACGCGCGACGCGACGAACCGGCTGCGGTTCGTTTATTTTATTATAAGTCGGCGACGATGGGTGTTGCCCTCTTCTCGTCGCTTTCCACCTCGAGAAATATCTGTAACATACGATATCCATTGGTTAGATAGGCTAGATATGTTATAAACCCTGTACTGAAAAAGTCTGATAATAACTACCAAATGTATGAAATATTATCAATGAAATATTTGGTCATTCTAACCAAAAATAATTTTTCTTTTCTAAATATTTGGCAAACTTATAACAGATTTGGTAATACTTACGAAACATTTAGAAAAATAAAATTATTTGTAGTTATATTTGTAGTTATATAGACAAAATATTTAATTGATACTATTTCACTATACATTTATTGTAGTTATTACCAGACTTTTTTGCAGTGTGTATATATTTAAACTCACCTCAAGGTTGCCTCGCAGGTTTCATCCTCTTCCTCTCAGATTATCAGCAAGATTCGTTGCACTCACTCACTCGCGAAAATACGGTTACGATCGCGCGAAGATACACTGAAAAAGTCTGATAATCTAAATCTGAACTATCAAATGTATAGTGAAATAGTATCAATTAAATATTTTGTCATTATGTCCAAAAATAATTTTATTTTTCTAAATGTTTAGTAAGTATTACCAAATCTGGTATAACTTTACTAAATATTTAGAAAAGTAAAATTATTTTGTGGGGGGGGGGGGATTACGTTGACCAAATATTTAATTAATACTATTTCGCTATACATTTGGTAGTTATTACCAGACTGTATTTTCAATGTACTTTACACGGCACTCCCGAGGACCGATCACGCGCAATTGGGTATTCGAATCGGTTTCCCCTTCGAAATTGTTCGGGTTCACTGAAAAAACAAGTTTAGTAATATGTAATCCAACATTTGGTAGCTATTATCAAACTTTTTCTTTCAGTGTCCTTTTTTATCCTGCGCAGGATATTTAAGCATTAAAATAAGAAAATTGTTTTTCGACTCACCGACCCGATGCGCAACGTGCGAAGTTACTCAGCCATGAAGAGAAGAGAGCTGCGATGATACTGTAACACACAAATATAAGATTTAAAAACTGCACTCAAAATAATCGATATTTCAAAAATTAATTCTGACAGGAACATCAAACTTTTAAAATTTAACTTTCAATTAGATATTCAGTAATTTAATCATATCCGAAAAATAAAAATTATAAATTCACCAAATTTAATTTTTACACAATTGTATATGATTCTCTTTCTTTAAGTATTTTTTAATTTACTGAGACAAAATCGAATAAAAAAAGACTTAATTTTATATAAATAAAAAATATTTACCCCAAGGTTGCTCCGCAGGGGCCAGATGCCTCTCCCAGGCCTCCTCTTCCTCTCACATCCTGTAAGTCTGTAACATACAAGTGTAACAAAAATTATAGCAGCTATCAAAATACCATAATTAAGATTTTAAAGAATAACTATGTAGCTCGTTTAATTTTATTCATACTTTAAATAGAATTAATAAAATGTAATTTTTTTAAATCTCTTTATACAATTGTTTATTTAAATTTGAATAGACGATTAAAATCTTTTATAAAAAAAGGCATTCTCTCATAAAAAAGCTGTGTAAATGATTTCATTGTTGACAGTTTTCCGCAATACTGATTGGTTCTTTCGTTTGGCTTACTTCGTGTTGCGAGAGTAGTTGTCTTAGCGTTGAATTTTGACAACTGTTACATTGACAGCTGTGACAAAAAGTAATGTATTGTGAATTCTTTTTAATAGTAAATTTGTAATTTGTAAATTATGTAATATCAAAAACTCGAATTTTTGCAATGCTCCAATTTTTGCAATTCAATGACAGAATATAAAATTATTAGTAATGGTACATTTAGACGTCTAGCAACGCCAAGTTTTCAAAAGTACTTTGGATTGATTATCTCACTGCGCTAACTTCGTGAGCAGCTGTCATCGCGAAGATCGCGTAGTTTGACTATGTGTATTGAGGTGTGTTAATAGTGTAACATTAAATTTGTAATTTGTATGAAATTATATAATATTAAAAGCTGTGTAGCGCGCGCCTATTTTGTTTAGTTTAAATAAATAACAGGACGTAAAAGAGAGGAGGATTACACAGCGATACGCGTTAAAAAATCAAAACAAAAGAATACTGTTTCGCGCGCAACGATCGCCACGCACTTTATACCAATTGCGTTGCCATGGTAAAGGGAAGCTTATAGGATTTCTCGTTTCTATCACTGGTTTACTATAGTTTCCACCGAGGATGGAAGAGCGGTAAGCAGCTCTTTTCCCGGTGCGCGGCTCTTACCGAGCTGAGATGGAGTCTTTCAAGAACGTCTTGTTGAACGTCTCAGCAACCATAGGAGTAACTGGGAAGAGGAGGAAGGAGTAGAAGAAGCGGGAAAGAAAATAGCAATGGGAGGAAAAGGGGACTCTTCGGGAGAAGAACCGCGAGAGAGTGAGAACGAGGCGCGTACGCGCGTACACGTCAATGTCGATAACGTACGATCGGAGGTATTTCCGCACAATTGGCCGTGATAACGCTCGCAGCGGTAACTTAGTTGTCGTCGCTATCTAACGATTCCCGACGAGATATCGACGTGGAAGATAGGGAAGATCGTGTTCAGAAATCTTACCGCGCTCGCCCCACCGGGCGGCGCCCGCCGTCGAATGTTGTTTTCAGTCGGTTGTGAAGTCTCACTTGGATGTTTCAGGGAAACTCCTCGTTGCTCGTTAATTAAAGTAATTAGCGGCAACATTCGGAGTACTGCGTATTTTTTTCGAAATATTTAGATGAATTCTATTCGCTTGTCAGAATCTCGATCAGCCTAATGCGAATCGATCTAACGATGAGACAACTGATGATTAATTAGGATATAAATGCATTCCAAGTGCACAAGATGGATAGAAGAAAAATGATTCGTGTCAGAATAACATCAAAGTGATACAACTACAGTATCGTGCGCATTTTCGAAGATTGAAAAAATTACGAGCGATTAAGCACATATGCGAATTGCGACGAATGGTCCCTATATACATGCGAATTAAATTCCGCAGAAAATTTCGAGAAGGGAAGCACGTTCAGCGCAAATGTCCCGTAGCCCTTGTGAGAGAGCTGCACTTTACATGACACATTTCGTATCAGGCCGCTCCTTTTGCCGCTAGATCGCACTGAGTGGAGACGAAAGTTCCTGTCTCCGCGAAAGGATCATAACGGCAAAACGAGCGAAAGTAATGCCGGGACAAAGCTGCAATGACTCGAGAGCAAGCCGTGTAACTGCAACGGCAAACTGCACCCGCGCGACATTGTAACAATTCAAGCGCGTTTCTATTACAGCTCGCTTTTAACGATAAGTGTATTTAGCTCGACTTCCCTCGGAAATAACAGCACGGACAGATGAATTATTTTTCGCCGCAAAAACAAGGCAGAAATAATATTTAGACGGACGGTCATATTCTTCCACGCGAATCGAAAGCTTAAAAATCGAATTGAATGTCACCGACGAGAGTTTAATCCCATCGACAGCATAATTTAACAAACGCGTTTTCATTCTCGATTGTGAAAAGGAAACGTGCGTCACGCACGCGTATATTCTATATATATATATATAATTTATAATAATCTATTGTAAATATTAATCAAATAATTAATCGCGTTTGAATAATGGAAGTATCGTGGGAACTCGAGGTCAAGTGAACAAGCGACGTGAACAAGCAATATTCTCGATAATTGCGCTATTGGACAAAATGATAATGCACGGAATCGACGAAAGTAGAATTCTGCCATATATAAATGGCATTGTACGGCACGAAATGAGGAACGATCGTTTCATCACCGAAGGTGTGCCTAAAGACTAGGATAACTGGTTGCGACGTGTGCGGGCATGTACACACACATACACAGGCGCGAAGAATGAAGAATGAAGAGCCCCTATAATCGGACGTCAGAATTCTGAAGCAGCCAATTCCGATCTCGTCGGATAACTTAAATCAAAATGTACTAGTTTTCGTGTAACGTGAACACTTTCAAGCGCCGGAATTACGTATGGCCGCATCATCGATCATCGAGGATATATAAATGATTCGAGTCAAGGCGAATTACAAACGGATTGGCCGATATTTTACAGGATCGCCCTTCGCCGTTGTGACATATTATTAATTAATCATTAATCGGCAAATTCCGGGATAAAGCGAAAACGTCCGATTGAATGTTTTCAGGATACGAGGGATCGCAATATACGGTCGGCGGAATGCAGCTGCCGGGGGTAGAGGGAGACTCTGCTGATACGCGAGAAGCGAGAAGAGGGCGGAAAAGGGGATAAACGCGACGAGAGCGCACGCATGCTGCAGCTGCACGCAATAAACGTGCATTAAGCCACGCACATGTGGTCCGAAACCATCGGGATTATGGCGAGAACTAATTAACCCTCTCAAACAATCTCTCTCACCCCCTTCTCTCTCTCTCTCTCTCTCTCTCTCTCTCTCTCTCTCTCTCTCTCTCTCTCTCTCTCTCTCTCTCTCTCTCTCTCTCTCTCTCTCTCTCTCTCTCTCTCTCTCTCTCTCTCTCTCTCTCTCTCTCTCTCTCTCTCTCTCTCTCTCTCTCTCTCTCTCTCTCTCTCTCTCTCTCTCTCTCTCTCTCTCTCTCTCTCTCTCTCTCTCTCTCTCTCTCTCTCTCTCTCTCTCTCTCTCTCTCTCTCTCTCTCTCTCTCTCTCTCTCTCTCTCTCTCTCTCTCTCTCTCTCTCTCTCTCTCTCTCTCTCTCTCTCTCTCTCTCTCTCTCTCTCTCTCTCTCTCTCTCTCTCTCTCTCTCTCTCTCTCTCTCTCTCTCTCTCTCTCTCTCTCTCTCTCTCTCTCTCTCTCTCTCTCTCTCACGGCCTCTTGTCTATGTTGCGTCACTTCTCAACTAGATACTATTTTGACAAGCTGACTAAACTGTGCGACGACAGAACGGACTTTGCTCGTCGTCGGTTCGAATTTTATCATACATCAATTAACGCAGTGTACACGGACATCGACATTTAAAAAAAAAAATATATATATACGCGTAAGAAAAATACGAGAGAGACGCAATGAAAAGCAACGTTACATTGTCAGCGGCAAAAGAATTTGCAGCAGAATGTTTCGTCGTTTGATCAACAAGCAAACAACGAAATTTTCCAGCTTCGGGCGCACGCGAAAGTTGAAATATCCGAAAAGCGCAAGCACTTTTTGTTTGCTCCGGCTCAATGCGTGCGCGATAATCGGTCGTGGTGCAGTGGCCGACTAAACGAATTGCTATCTGGCAGCCAATTGGAATCTCGGTGCATCGAGTCGCCGGGCCGCATTGTTGCAGCGCAACCGTCGTCGTGGATACTCTCCCTCTCCTCTCTTCTGTCTTTCTCTCTTTCTCTCTTTCTCTCTCTCTCTCTCTCTCTCTCTCTCTCTCTCTCTCTCTCTCTCTCTCTGTATCTCTGTCGCTCAGCAGCAAACCACGATTCGGGCGAATGGACGGCAGGCGCGAGTAAACGCGAAGCTCGGCTGTTTGCCCTGGCGCGGCGCTCGATTAATTTCTCGGGCAAAGCCTGCGGGCTCGAAGGACATTGGCACCGATTGTTTTCGGCTTTGTCGACGCTGAGTAAACGTCCGGCAGAAACCCTAGTCCGTTTCCTAATTAAACCAGTCCTGTGAGACAATCACGCCAGAACGACGGAAGGGTCCGAGGTTGCAATAATCGCGTCCACCACTTTACCGTTTACCACTTCGACGTATTTGCCTAAACGATAATGTGTGTTTTGCGTAAAGCTAAAATACCGCGGACACGACGATGCAATTGGACTTTACGTTCGCGGCGCGATAATTCAGATTTAAGGCGACAAAAGTAATCGGATCTTGTGCTGTTCTCTCTACTCTCTGCGCTGTGCTCCGTAAAAGCGAAGCATTGCAGCGAACGAAAAACGTTGCGCGTTTATTTTATCTCATCCTTCTCATCTTTTAAAACACTCCACAGAAAACACGCGTGCTCTTTCTCTCAGATTCTCTCTATAGATTCTCACGTGAAGGATGAGAGAATTTTTGAAGGCGATGGAAATTTTTGATTTGATTAGCGATAGAAATCTCCCAGAGATACGTCTTCGTCCTTTGTCATCGTCGTCGCTCGAAACGTCACGGAACGAGATGGACGGTGAATTTTTCGATCGTATCGATATCCGGCGCGAGGATTTCATCTGCCGGGCGAGCTCGTCTGTTTGCTCTTTTTCAACGATCCCGTGGAAACAGGGCCGTCGAAACGAACGACGCGACGGCGCGACGGCGCGACGGCGCGATGAAAGACGAGAAAACGATGAAAAGTGGACAGTGACGAGGATTCCTTTCAGCCGATCCGATACCTACACGTCCGCGCGCATGAAAGCGTCCACGAAAATCGTCACGTCTCGTTTCTCGTCCCCCCTCCTTCTTTCCCCTGTAACATCGCCGTCCAGCAGCCATCCTCTTCGCGCATCTTCTTCTTCTTCTTCTTCTTCTTCTTCTTCTTCTTCATCCCTCCGTTCCACGATCTCTTTTGTTACTTTATCCGGATGTACACGGCAAAGACATTCACCGTCATCGTCGCCGGACCGTTCAGACGCGACGGGGGAGCGTCGGACAACGGCATAATAGGACCGCCACGTCCAACCGACAACAACGAGGATGATCGCGCCCTTTGACGAGCCCGAGCTGTCAACGGGAATACGCATTAGATCCGCCATACACAGGCTTCGATGCGCTTCGCACTGCCGTGCCGTTTCCCGGTCAACCGCGATTCCTATTCTCCGCAACCGCGCCGCACCACGTGCACCAAACTCGTCGCGTAATATGCATCAAAATGGAATCCTATACTGTTCGAGCGCGTGTGGCGCGTGTGGCGCGCGGACGATATCGCACATTTTCTACCATTTTAACGCGATCGAGAGGAGCGTACGCGGAATACCTAATGCGTGTAATCTAGAACCGCCAAAGTCCTGCGATCGCGGGAAACAATGAGAAGTCGGTCGAGAGAGCCGGCCGGACACCGAAGGAACGACAATCGCGTGTCGAAGGGGATTAACACGGGTTCAAGCTCGCAATTGTTTTTTTACACGCGACTGCGGCACAACAATGGGGGCATTCTTAACCCATAAATGTGCTCGTTACGACACACTCAATATGCCATTGGCGGAGCAAAATATCCATAATTTCTTTCATTGAGCATCGAGCGACCCGTTCATTCTTGGTTCTTATCACAACGTATCGTTTGCCGTTATTCTGTTTGCTCTTGTTTTTACGTTTTGTACAAGCATACCCTATCCGGTGTGCTCCTGGGTGAAAATGAGCGCAAGTATCGTACGATGACGGCAATACAGCACTTGAGCGTATGGCTCGCGAAAGAATGTATCTCTACTTAACCGTGCGTTTCTATGTAATGCTCATCAGCGATAATAACGTCCTCTGAACGCGATGCTGCATTCAAAACTTAATAAAGTTGAATATTCGGTATTCAGTAAAATAATTCCGCCAAGCTGACGAGACTGACGGAGAATGATGAGATAATATCCAGCGAGGTTACTCGAGGAAATCGAAACTTTTGCAAGAAAGCGTAAAATTCTAAAATCTGCAGATTCAAAGGGAGCGGGAGGGAGCGGGAGGGAGCGAGGGAAAGAAGACGCGACGATAATGCAATCGCGAGTTCGAACGTTCCGCGGTGTTTTCCGAAGCGACAAACGTTCATTAAAGAGTCAACCGGTTGATTATCCGCATCAATAATGGTATCACCGGGGGCCCCAATGACGAGGTGTGACGGTAGGCAGAGGGGAATTGTTGAAATATCTGCTTATTTACTCGCATTATACGCGTGCACGCGTGTCCGTGTTTACCGTCCAACTCAATATTTAACGATAGAGCTTGTCCCAAAACGACATCCATTAAAACCGGAGGTTTGCAGCCGGTTTCCCGCTTTTCCAATTGTTGCACGGATAATGGTATTTATATATAGTTATATTTCTATACATATGCACTATGTATGTGTACGTGATCGCATAGCGCAAAAGGATAAACCACGAGTTAATTTAAAACGGATTAATTTTTAAAATTCAGTATTAAACATGAGGGAACTTATATAATTTTGCAAATTGACAGCTTGCAATAAATAATTATCATTCGCTACGTTTATACAATTTGATGTAATGTTTGTAACCGAAGAGAAATGCAAAATGTGAGAACTTCTGTATATGTAGGAATATAGAACTACTAATCGCGAAACGGTTATTGAAATGGAGCGATTTGATGATGAACCAATGATGAATTTGATAATCGGCGATACAGAAATTCTATACAGTTTATATGCGATATATTTTATATTCAAATAAATTGCATTAACTACAATATTAGTTATAAGCAAATTACAACTAGAATTGTATAAAATTATAACTATAGTAGTGTGAAAAATGTAAATATTTCAAGAGATTTATTTCCTACATAAAATACACTGAAAAAACGGCAATAAATTTTTTTTAATAGCGGCAAAAAATCAAAATAAACATTTTTCTTTTGATGAAATTTTACTGTTTTTCACTTCAACAAATTCCAAATTGTTCGTAAATATTTTCGCCATGTGAAATTACACTGCAATAGAGTCGGCCAATTGCGACGTCGATACGTGTGAAATTTTACCAATTAATCTTTCGACGTTTTTTTCATCGCGACTGATCCCGTGACGGTTTATGTGAGTTTTTCCTCTTTTTTTACCTCCATCTCGCGCACGAGCGTTCGTCTAAGCTCTGGATACGGCGAGTTGACTTTGGATTATTTGCCAACTTTTAACGAGACCGATTACCATTTTTATTAATCGATCGACAGGTCGCAAGATGCGCGCGGCTGCTGACAGAGACATAATAACGGCTCCTCGCTCCTCGATGGAGGACTCGCCATTCATCTGCCGGCCGCCTCGATATACCGAGCGCGTCATTCTCCCGACCCTGAAAGTTCACGAGATACGCCCAATCGTTAGCGACTGCGTCGTCGGTCTACCTCGGCTTTAGAAGCAGGCAGCCTCATTCGTTGGATCTTCAATTCGCTTTCGTAGCCCAAGTAAAAATATCACCGTGCCCCATTAAGAAAACTCCCTGCCCTAATTAGTCTCCGATATTCCGGCATTCCGGATCATTAAGTCGGGAAGCGAAACTTAAATATCTGCTTTTTCGATCGTTAAGAAACGTAATGAATAACGGCAGCTTGCGTCAATACTCTTTCTCCCTCTCGGTTATCCGAGAGGTATTTACGTAAGTATATACAATGTTGTAATGATCGTTAATCATATTGAGTCCGCAATCGC
Organism: Solenopsis fugax; assembly: GCA_003595255.1. NCBI lineage: Eukaryota > Metazoa > Arthropoda > Insecta > Hymenoptera > Formicidae > Solenopsis > Solenopsis fugax. The sequence continues at coordinate 492 of QKQZ01002598.1, read as the reverse complement.
AGTCATGCAAAATTAATTTTAATATTCCCATATAACATATTTACTGTTTTGGGGGAAGCAACAACGATTAATAGCAAACGAGATAATGAATCTCAGAAATTCTGTTATCCGATCGGATGCGAAGCGATTAACGTTGAGCGGCGAAGATTTGCCTATTCTCCATCAATCAAAATATCACGCCCGGCTGGCACGCATGAAAGATTTAATAATTTGTCGGCGCGCGATTGTTGTGTAATCTGAGTATTTGCGGGCGTAAATGTTTGAACGAGTATCGATAATAATAACAAATCTGCAAAATTGAGTGGCGGGATCGATAAAAGCGCAGGCGCCCGATTCGACACACCGAGGAGCAGCACCACGCCCCTATCGCGAGGAAGGATGCACGTAACTGTTGCAAAATAAATCCGCGCACGGCGGAGAATCGCTCTTTGACGCCCGAAAAACGGGTTGCTGAAAACGTCCGAGCGCGAGCGGCTTCCTACGTCGCGTCGC
>QKQZ01002594.1:0-12645 GCA_003595255.1 Solenopsis fugax | reverse complement strand
GAAATGCTGACTGTCAGAAATTACTTCGACTGTCGCAAAACACATTTTTTACTGCCACAACTTAAATATGACGTCGTCGCCAACGAAACTTTATTAGCAACGTCGTTACATTAGCGTTTACAGTATTTAAAGTAAATTTTTAACATATACCCATACAAAGATATTTCCATTTGTACGAATTACCCCCTCCCCCCTAACGAATAGCCCTGGTCTCCCCTATATATTTGTTACATCTTTTAAAAATCACAAAAAAATTCTTTTTTTCTGATTTTTTTGTAACTTTATACCATGCATTATTTTGAATCGCTGAATTCAAATCTGAAGTCACAGCGGACTTAATATGATTCAAAATTAACAAATTTTAATTTAGTGTAAAATATACTGTAGTACAAAATTTCACTTAGAAATGATATGTTGAAACTTAGTATCCATGAGATTCAGTGATTTCAAATCGAAGTCAAGATTTACAAAAAAGATATAATGAGTACACAAGGACTCTTAAAATTTAAACAATAAAAATAAGAAAAAGACAATGAGAGTCAGCGCGGATACCAATGCGCAATCAAAGACACTGATACAATTAAATCAGTTTATTATAATAACAGTTCATATCAAAATAACAAAACGAACGTTTCGACTCACTTTGGAGTCATCCTCAGCATATTAGTAATAGTAAATAAAAGAAAACGAAAATCTAGCGGACATCAGTCCATGAAGCAGAACGCAGTCGAGTCACCGTCGGATTGCCAAATCCGTAGTGGCATCTTTACGCGTAACAGTGTCGCAGGAGATGACACTTCTCTATATAATTAGCATACATACCGTTTTATATGACGAACAATTTCATTAATTATTTAAAATTGCAATGTGACTCACCAATGGAAACTAATGAAGACTAGTGAAGCTTTGGATAATAATTGTCATATGGAGAAAATTCACTTGTCAAAAATATATGCGCTCAAAAGTTATTACAAGTTTTTAACTCCGCACAGAGACGTGTATCTTGTCTCGAGACAAATCGTATATTGGTTGTCTTACATCGAGTTGCTATATAATTTTGACGGTAAATATTACTTGAACGAAAGTCAGGCGGTTCAATTATCAAAATATAAATAATAAACAATTACCTAAATAAGAACCAAGAAATAACAGAATAAATAGAAATCGTATCAAACACAGAAGTCAATAAATTAACAGGTCAACTATTAAAAATGTTTTAACATTAATCTTGCCTCGTTCGAACAGAAATTGATGCTCTTACAATTTTTTCAATAATGAAAGGTATGCATGGTGTAGACATTCCATATCCGTCTGTAGATTGAGACTATTGTCTTGCAATTGAATATGGAGCATTTCAGAAATTAATCGCCTGTTTAAGAAACGTTCGCTGTCTAAAATTTTTATGTTCTCCCAGTCGAAATCGTGATTACAGTTTAGTCTGTGTTCCGTAATAACAGAATGATTGTTCGTGTTCCAATTAATATGGTTGCGATGTTCCGTCATTCTTGTTTTTAATTTGATTGCGCATTGGTATCCGCACTGACTCTCATTGGCCTTTTCTTATTTTTATTGTTTACAAAAAAGAATCATAATATAAGATGGCAAATCAAAAATCATAAAAAATCGATAAATTTCCAGCATATTTGATAAACTCCAAATTTCAAGAAATTCCTATATAAGAAAAAATATATGCTTTAAAGGGTTAAAGAACTTTTGGAATTAAAAAGTTCTACCGTATCATTTTTGTGTAATTGTATAAAAGTTTAAAATGTAAATTATACATTTTTTTAAATATGACACTAGTAAAAATATGGCAATTTTGCTTGTCACTAATTTTAAATCAATATTATAAACAATTCTTTTTTAATGTTTTTTTACATTAATGTTTGTTAATAGTATAAAGAAAATATTTTTAAATAAGAAATTATCGTTTTTTTAAATTATTGTTTATTATTTTATTTATGATTTATTATTTTGAAGGCAGTAATGTTAAAAAGCAATGTTTCCTCTGTTACAATACAGGATGTATCTTAAAAAGAGTCCACTAATTATATAGCGTTATTCCTTGGAAAAGACTGACAATGAGTCGAAAAGTCCTGAACCATTTTTTTCTATAATGATTAATAAAGCCGTAATGCGCTCATGCACACTACCAAGCGCGCGGCTCACTAACGTACGCTGCGTATGTCTATGAGCCGCGCACCCATACCCACACACACGCACACACACGCACGCACGCACAGGGTGAATCTTATTACTAATAGCGATTTCGGCTGGTCTGCACTGGTGCCACTTGTGTAGAGTTGATGCAAATATGTGTAATGCTTATATCCACTCAGTGGTATAAAACAAAAGTTGCACTGACACCTGAAATGTGCAATCGGTGTGCCCCAGCCGAAATCGCTATTAGTTATCTCAACGTTTTACCATAAGAGATGACTTATCGACTGTAATATTCATTCTAAATGTATGTTCATGTATACACATATACAGATTAAATCTTAAAATTGCAGTAATTTATCTCTTATGATAAAATGTTGGGACACCATTAAATTTTATATGTATATATTAGGGTGGAATGAAGAAAAATATATAAATAATATAAAATCATGACTACCTTCTAGTTTTTTAAGCTGGAAAATTTCTTTAAATTCTTTAAAAATAATCCAAGTCTCTTTAAAAACTTAGATTATTTTTAATTTAGTTACACATACACACACAACTTGTATTATGTTGAGAAAGTATTTTTAATATATATATATATATATATATATGTATTATTTTTAGTAAGTAATAGGGAAACATATAAGGAACCAAGCAGCCACGTTGCTACTGAAAGGTATTCACCTGTTCGTCGGGCATCAGAAGGATCAGGTGCACCTGGGCCGGGCATCCAAGCGCTACAACAAGAATATCAACAATTACAGAGATTAGCATCACCTTCTCATAGCCCTGCGAGTATTCCTGGTTCTCCTGTACACGAAAGAGGTGTAGCAGCAATCACGCAAGGTATTTAATTTTTTTACAAAACATGTTAATTTAATATATATTGCACATTATCATAATATAATGCACATTATTATAATTTTTCATTGTGAATTTCTGGCTTAATAACAAGGTTGCTACAGATCTGGAAAATAAAAAATGTGAAAAAAATGATCACAGAACATTGTAAAAACTGGAAAGAATCAGAGAATTTATTAAGGGGACATTATAGTTTCTTGACTAAAAAGTCTGCCGATTTAAAAATTTTTTTATAATAAAATAAAGGCACATTGATATGAAACTTTTGTACTATATTTTATTAGTCAAGGTGTAAACAAATTTTTTTGTATTTTTTTTAAGGTTTTTATGTAGATACTTTCAGATTTCGACGACACACCTTAAAAATACTGGCGAGCATATTACAGTCGACAAAATTACCTGAAATAAATGAAACAAAAGATTTTCATAATTTTTATATAAAATTTCTTGTATGTAGTACGGATACTGATATTGGGCGAAAATTTTTTAAATGGCGGACTTTGAACGTTAAAGAAACTTTAAATGTTCCTGAAAATAATCTCTTTTTTATCTAATTGTTATAAAAAAAAGTAGAAAAATATTAATCATACCAAATATTAATTATGATGAGATTCATACGAGAGCTATAATACTAATGTATAAAATTACATAAAATAATAGAAAATACAACAAGGCCAATGAGAGTCGGCGCGATTATAAATGCGCAATCAAAAACACACAGATACTATTAAATGTTTATTCATTAACATGACAAATCTCATTGGCCTTGTTGTATTTTCTATTGTTTTAAATTTCGAGAGTCTTAGTTTACTATTTATTATTTAATTTAAAATTACATATTAAAATTTTTGACCGATGGTCAAGTAGTTTTTTTTGTAATTGTGTCCATTATCGTATAAAAATCGTATAAAAAAGTGGTTTTGAGAAAAACACATCTCGCTCTCTTAAAAATTTTGTATCTTGAATTTTTGTGTGTAAAAGGTATTTACTCTAATCATCTATAGCTGTGACATAAAATGCCTTCAGCTTCCTTTTCACGCATTTGTAGAAATACAATACACATACATACAGCAAATTGCTGGGATTAGATATACAAAAGGACACCGAAAGAAGAGAGTGTATATTCGACCGAACGGCGTATCAGCGGCTAAAACAACTATATGCCTATAATTTCTAAAATATGTACTTCCAATTTTATAAGTTTAGGGAGATATTTTCGAAGGTGTATACTATTGAATAAAACAAAGGAAAAACAATCGATTTTTTTTACTCCAAGAAACTAGAAATAACTCTTTAATAAGAAAAAATAAATGTCATTAACTTTGGATTTTTACGATTTATAGGTGACTTTTCTAAATGCAATTAAATATCTATATACAGCGATTTTATTGCATTGAACTGTCCTACTGGCTCGAGTTCATATTTTAGCCACTTCTTTCTTTTTTTTTTTCTTATGTTTGTTCCACAATATTTGCGATATGTGTATTAAACAGTATATTCTAATTTATAGAACTATTTTAAAGGCTATTTTTACGAATTTTTTGCTCTGACAATGAGCTGAAAATATCTAGAGTATTGCAGGGTGTCTACTATCTGGAAAAATCTGGAAAATCAGGATTTTGAGACTGTGCCCCCTGAAATAAGAGATTTTCCTGGAAATTTGATTGTTCATGGAAATTTTTGAAGTTTTACTTCTAAATTTAAATTTTATATCTTTCTGACAAAATTATTTTTTACATTTTTTTATATCTAATAGAAAGTGTGGCCCCGTATCGTCGGATACGTTTACTCCATAAAATGACTGAAAAATTGTGCAATAGCTTAAAGAGCAATTAATATCATTCCATACATTAAAAAATTTGTAAGAGACAAAATTGAAAATGTGTAAGAGTTAAGATAATTCTAAAATGTATTCCTTTATATGATAATGGATCGTTTATTAAGCAAAGCTTGTTTTCTTCAAATCTCTTGCTTTCGATATAGAATCTTTTTTATGGGAATTCCAAACAGATGCACTTTTTTTCCTTTTTTTACATAGCGTTCTTTCTTTAACGTTGAAAAATATATTAGAACGTTTTATGAAACCAGAAGTAATAAACAATATTTCATCAGTTTTATTGAAAGACGTTTAGATACAGGAAAATCTACTTTTTGCAAAAAAAAAATACGAAATGGTCAGAGACGACTTGAATAGATATCGTCAGTCATGAATGCTCAACTAGTGAGCTTGTACATTCGACTGCGGATGAGAAGACTCGTTCTCGGTACAGCAGAAAGATCGAGAGCATCTGATCTAAAGTAGCGAATTCTAGAAGCGGTCTTGTCAGGATCATGCTCAAGATAGATGTCTAGCAAAGAGACGAAGCATTAAGTTCTCATAATTTAGAGCATATTGGGTCAAGAAGTTCAGTGTCATTTTGTAAATTGAAACCTTGTTATTGTTAATGTGTGTATTATTTTAGAGAGTAATCTTTTTTTTTTAATTTATTTCTCATCTTTTCTAATCTTATCAGAAAGTAAAAAAGTTATAAAATATACAAAAACACGAAAGAAAAACGGCAAATGCGAGTCAAGCGCGGTTAACGGTGCACAGTAAGTAACAACAAAAGGTTATATGTTACATCAACTCTAATAATAACGAACGTTTTGGCTCATCCTTCAAGCCATCTTCAGCATGGGTACAAAGTAACTAAGGGATGAAGCCGCTGATGTTGAGGCGAGGCGCTTCTTCGTCAGGAAATTGTTGTAAATATAATCGAGTTGTTAAGCCCGAATATAATTAAGAATAAAATATAATTAAGAATAAAATATAATTAAGAGTAGATAAATTTGTTATTGACTCTAACCCTAGCTCTCCACACATATTTTTGGTTCCTTCCCACCTATGGATTTATGGAACCCTGTAACTTTGATATGCTATATCTCTGAATAGAAAACACATTTTTTAGCTCATAATAAATGAAATCAATACCTGAGAGTCTGATAAAGACGATAAAACGAAATCCGAATCAAAAATATTTTACTCTTAAGTAATTATAATTAAAAAAATTCAGTTGCACAAAATCGCAAAAAAATGAGCATAGGGTCCGTCAGACCCATGTGTGGGGAGCTAGGGTTAATAAATAGGTTAATAGGATAAAAATAATAAATTAAATTGTAAACTACTTATAATCTTAATCTGTAACATACTTATGTTTTAGTGTATTTTTTACAACACAATATAGCATTATAAGAGAAACATGTGTATATACTGTAAGATGTACTCTGGCTATGTTCCGAAATTCACTGATAATTATAGTATTATAGATTTTTAGTACTGGCAGTGTATATCGGAACGTAGCTTCTGTATGAATGTATACATGTATGAATGTATACACACATGCAGGATGAATCTTACAATTATAGTCGGTAAGTCATCTTTTATGGTAAAACACAGGACTAAGATTCACTCTGAATATACATTCATATATTATACATATATATATATATATGTATATATACACATACATATATACATATATATATATACATATATATATATACTTACATATATATGTCCTGAGCATCTAATGAAGACATTGCCAAGTGGCCAACGCATACTTCGGGGACATTTCAATACTTTGGGGACAGGTCTCAAAAAAATTTGTGATTAATCGCATACATTGGGACCTTCTTTTGTCTTTAAAGTAGATGATCAACCTCAAAAATTATCTAAATGTCTTCAATATAACGCTAGATATACACACATTTATAATATATATAGGAGAGACTGGGGCAATTCGGAAGATTTTTTTTTCTTTTGCGACTCCTGAGTCCTGTTCATTAAAAACAAAAAGATTGGACAGTTTGAAAGGTTGAACCTTCCCCTTCACATTCAACGATTCGCCGTTATAGACAAAACACGGAAATGTACTTGCTTTGAACTACATATAAAAATGTCGACCAGTGCTAAGTATTTCGAATAGTCCCAAGCCCAGGGTAATTTGAAACCAGTTCGGGAATATTCTGAAATTTGTGTTTTAAAATTAAAAATGTAAAAAAGCTGTTGTTAAGACTCTGTTTTATTCAGAAAAGGATATATAGTGTTATTAAGAAAAGTTGCACACAGTAAAAAAAATAAAAACACAATAGAGAATTTTATTGCTTCAGCGTTTTCGGAACAAGTCAGGGACTATTCGTATTTCGTGTAATTACACCTGTTGAGTATTAAGTTGTATATTTTGGTACATAGAACGCGAATATAAAAGAAAAAATTGTTCGAACAACGATTCGACGTTCGGGGTTTCGAATCGCCCTGGCGTCAACTTTGCGCATTATTGCTTATGGTCTACAAAAATAGACATCACACAGCAAAAAGTAAACACGAAATGTTTCAAATACATTCAACTGGACACGATACATTCAAAGTTTTCAAAAAGAATTTTATTTATCTTACTTTAATGCTTGAAGAAATGCTGACTGTTAGAAATTACTTCGACTGTCGCAAAACATTTTTTATTGCCACAACTTGAATATGACGCCGTCGCCAACGAAACTTTATTAGCAACGTCCTTACATTAGGACGCATTCACAGTATTTAAAGTAAATTTTTAACATTTACCCATTCAAAGATATTTCCATTTTTTCGAATAACCCCACCTTCCGAATTGCCCCAGTCTCCCCTGTATATAATACCAATCCATGTGCGAAATACAAGAAAAATTTTTTGGCGAAAAGAAATTCAAAGTTAACATATTTTTTTTGTTTATCCATAGGTCTCAGTGGTTTAACTACGACATCGGTACAGGGTAGTATTGTACATGGTACGCCGGCACAGCCACCGGCTACACCTTTAGATTTAAGTCCACTTAGACATCATAGATCACCTGCGACCACTCCCGTGAGTTACTCCCCCAGCAATAGCCCAGCATTAGATATGATACAGGAAGAACATCCTGTAGAAATATCAAGGGTATGTATCATTTTGTTAAAGGCATAGTGATTTAAATTATGTTTTAAAAACAGTACATTTATCATATTTATAAATGATATTCAAGATTATCGCTTTGTCAATGAATAATACTTAAGAATTAGGTTTCATTAACGCAAAAAGTTCCAGATACAAGAAAAATGCGTTTTATCCCTATCAGTCAAAATAAAATAAGATTCTATGATATATCAGATTTAAAACAATTTATGTAAAAAAATAATTTAAATACAACACAAGTTGTATAAAACATATATATTTTTAATTTAAATTAAAATATAATTTCTTATTTTATAAATTATTCATATAATATACTGTAGGGAAAATATGTAAGTGGGGAAATATATAAAGTCAACATGTATGTATTCAATATAAACTAATATATATAAAGCTAGTTACTCATCGATACACTTGTTTGAGCTTTTATATCGTTTCGGTGATATCAAAGACCGTGGTCCTTGTATACTCCAAAGGACGGTCGGCACTTCGAGGGAAAGCATCTTGCAAGATAGTAGTTTTTTTTTAAAACAATACATGATATCGATGCTGGCATACTAGTCGCCTGTTGATGGTTGTCGCATTAAAGTCGCCAATCATGCGTGTGCATTATCGGCCATCTCTTTCGTCGATCAGCTTTTAGCTTTTTATAAGGTCTAGACCAAAAAAAAAACAAAACCGTTTTACTCGGAGACCGTTGTAGGCATGACGATTTTCCTAACGCCGGATAATACGCCGCTGACTCGACAATCGTTCTTCTGTAACGATACAGGTGCTGGAAATATTTAATCGTCATTTTCTCGAGAATGCCTAATTTTCGCAACTTACGGTTTTACTGTAGTAAATGTGTGAGTGAATACACACCCATAAAATTTTATTAAAATTGGTGATGCACTTCAGGCGGGTTTCCCTTATAGCTATGAAAAAGAAATTAATTGTTTAGCCGCGATTGAGTTGAACGCCAGTGCTGTACAGCTCGGTCGTGCAACGCGGCTAAACGGCATTAAATTTTAATGATATTAGTAGTGCGGTCAATACTTTTCATTGCTTTGTACTTATACAACTTATCATATATGTACTAATATAAAGCAATATAAAATAATTGATTAAATTACACAGAGCTCCGTGATTTTTTTGTTTGAAGAAAATTTATCATTTCCTATGTATTTTTGCGCGCTGAACACAAATCCGGCAAGCAAATTGCTCCATCATATCAGGTTTTTGAGAAAAGTATGGTTAAAGGTGTCAAAAACGACATTTTTTGACATATTCGTGATTTTTTTCTAGCAAAGTAAATTTTTTTTCTACTTCCGCTTACGCTATCTTAAAGTGTCAACTTTTATCTTTAAAATAAATTTTTTTTAACGCATACGTTTTTTTTTTACCGACTTAATCTCTGTGTAGTGTGTAGTCACGCCATGACCAATATTTTACTGGTCGACGTGGTTTCCGTTGTTTGAATAAAAGTTACCATTTTCCATGTATTTTTGCGCGTTGAACACGAATCTGGTAAGCAAATTGCTCTATCACGTCAGATTTTTGAGAAAAATGAGGTTAAATGTGTTGGTCGTGACGTACGTGACGTGTGGTTAAAGGTGTCAAAAACGACGTTTTTTGACATATTCGTGATATTTTTGCTAGCAAAGCAATTTTTTTTCTACTTCTGCTTATGCCATCTTAAAGTGTCAACTTTTACCTTTAAAATAGATTTTTTCTAACACCATACATTTTTCTTTTACCGATTTAATCTCTGACGCCGTACGTCATGATCAACACATTTAACCTCATTTTTCTCAAAAATCTGACGTGATAGAGCAATTTGCTTACCAGATTCGTGTTCAGCGCGCAAAAATACATGGAAAATGGTAACTTTTTTCAAAAACCTGACATGATGGAACAATTTGCTTGCCGGATTCGTGTTCAGCGCGCAAAAATACATAGGAAATGATAAATTTTATTCAAATAACAGAAAAGAAGTCTAAAAACGGAGCCCTGTGTTATTGTTTTGCGGATGTTGTCATGCAAGATCTGGAGAAAAAATAGCTGAGTAGTATTAATTTATATCTTCCGTTCTATTATCGTTACGTGGACGACATTGTTCTTGTCGCTTCGTATGACAAAATTAATAACATTTTGGAAACATTTAATAACTATTACGACCGTTTAAAATTCACTGTTGATTACGAGAATAGTTGTTTGAATTTTTTGGACATATCACTCAAAATAGATAATAATATATAGATTGGTTTTAAAAAAGTATCTGTTTAGAAAGATACCTTTCGTTTTTTTTTTCAGCCATCCCTTATGCCATAAAATTGGCACTAAATATAGTTTAGTTGATAGATTCCTTCTTCTCTTCCTCTTATCCTTATCAATAGTTTCATAAAAAAATCTAGAGTTCTACATCTAATTACTTTTAAACAATCCTCTGGACCTCATTTTCAATTCAATTAATGTCATACATTAAAAAATATTTTCTTCCAAACTCAATGTTAAAAACATACACGAAAATAAAATAGAGCGGTATGAAATAATGTCTTCCGAGAAAAAGAAATTCTTGGTTTTTTCATACATAAAAGGCATCTCAGAATTAATATCGTTCTCGGTGAATAAAATAAAACAATAAGTTATAGGTGCCTTAATAAAGTAAACAAATTCATCAAAGTATACAAGGACAATTAAATTCCGTAATAACAATGTTATCTATAAAATCTGTTGCAAAGATTGCGATGCATCTTATGTTGGGTAAACCAAAAGACAAAAATAAGAATAAAAGAGCATAGAAATAATATAAAATTATATCCGAGCACACATTCGGTTATCTCGGAACATACAGTGAACTATTATATGATTACACTTTTGATTGAGAAAATGCAAGGATTTTTGACTCAGAACCTAATTATTATAAAAGCCTCATTTTTGAGATATATATAAAAGAACAGAAGAACGGTATTAATTTGAATACAGATACAGAGTTGTTCAATGAATCGTATTTCCACATAGTTGATGTGCTTTCGAAGATGCAAATCTAAAAATATTTACAAGTTGTTAATCTTCGTTTCAGCAACGTCAACGCTATACACTCGCAATCATGATTATTAAGTAGAGTTTTATTTGAGTCCTACCATTATGTGTAATTTCAAAAATAAATCTAAACTGTTACTTTTTTTTATACTTTTAAACATGGCACGATACTCGGAAAAAGTATGGTGCTGATTATTTATCGCAATTCTAATAGAATATTTCGCTTTACATCAATTTAAGCACAGTTACAACAACAACATATTTTTTAATGTTTTTTATAGATTATATATTTTTTCTTATAATAATGTATCGAATTACATTTAATTACATTACTTACATTCACAGTAACAATGTGCTATATTATTACGTAAATATTTTTAATCCCGCTTCTTACCTCATCAATTACACCTCACTGATTTAAATATTAATTTTAAGAATCATTGTGCAACATGTTAAACTTGCACTACTTGCCAAACGTAAACCTTATAAAATATTAAATAATATTACATAAACAATTAATATTAATTATAAATAAAGTCTTTGTCAATTATCATATGGACACTGTATTATAGCAAATTATTAATTCTTGTAGCAAATTATTCTGCATATAAAAGCATTTAAGTATTCATAATCGGTTGTAAAAAAGTTTATGGAAAAATAATTTTAGTGTAGCACAATTTTAATATAAAATATAATATATCTCGTAAACTGTTTTTCTGGTAAAACTGTACATTAATACTTTTACACAGAAAATGAGATGAACCAATTGGTGCAAAGAAAATACCAAGTTGTTTTACAAAAAATAATGCAATTTGCAAAATCTAACTACACATTTCTTTTATGAAATCATGCAATATTCAGAGATTAAAAAGTTATTGAAAAATATGTAATTGTTGAAACTCTTCTTAAAATATGAGCATAGAGCATTCTGCTAGAACTACTGAGAACTGTCGCTAGAACTGCGATAAATTATAATTAGCATGATGATTTATCCGAGTGTCTTACCGTGTTTAATATGAAAAGTGTAAAAAAATGGTAATAGTTAAAATTTTTTTCTTGAAATTACACATAATGGTGAGATTCGAATAGTATTAATTAGAACTGTTGTTTAAAGGGATAATATTTACTGTTCTTGTATTTTAAAGGGAGAGGTGTGATGCTACATTCGCGAAGTTAATTATATTATTTAACTTTTGGTTTTTTGCTTTAAAAAATGCTATAAATATTACGAAGAACGAAATACTTAATAACGTGATCGCAGGTGTATAGCGAGCCTTGGCACGGTGCGAGGACGTAAGGAAGCGACGGTGCATGCCATCCTTTCCCTCGCCGCGCGCTGCTCATCTTCGCCTACTGCCGGGCCGCAATGCCGACGCGGTGGACGGCCCTACAGCTCAGGCGGGCGACCGCTTGTCTCTCCGCGCGCTCTTATTCGTCTGACTTTAATATTTTATAACTCGAAAATTATTGCGAATATCGCAAAATGGTATAAGTCTTTTTGGTTTATCTCGATCCCTTCTACCTCCTCGTGACAAGTTTTTCCCTTTGTTCTGAAACACCTGTATATGTGATATACAGGGTGTCTCAGACCACCCGTACATCCCTTTTATCTTCGCAGGATAAGGTCCAATCAA